>APFE031603877.1:0-59043 GCA_000404065.3 Pinus taeda | reverse complement strand
ATTCTATCATAGTTCCGTGGATCCAATGATAGCAGCTCCACTTCGAGCATATGTCTTTTCATCTCATCTTGTTTCCCGTAGAGATCTTCAACCTTTTTCCAAATCTCATTGGGAGTATTGCAAGCAGATAGATGAAACTGCAACTCTGGAGAGATGCACATGGATATGGATCCATGGGCCTCATCCATACGGTTGAGATACTTGGATTTCTCTATGGCTGAAGTGGGTTCCACTTCTGTAGCCATGGTAATCCTGTACAAACCTTTTTGACGAAGGTATCGAGCCGCCATTTGGTCCTTCCATTCGTGATAGTTGTACGGTGTTAGGATCGATGCTTTGGGAAAATCCATTTTTCTGTCAATCTTCGATCTCCGATCTGCAATAAAAACAAATATTAGAGAATTCCAAATATTACTGCACTTCTTTATAAGGCTGTTGTTTGAGAGGGTAGTAATGATGTTTTTGCAAAAAAGTGAACAGTAAAAAATAATTTTTAGAACTTTGAAAGCCCATCACAAAAGACGGCTTTTTAAAATTTTTAAACGGAAATACAGTGAAAATGCCTTTGTGACGGGCATTTTGCCTGTCAAATTCCAACCCTGTCCACAACATATACATATCAACATCCATTTAAACACAATGTTTAATTGTACCATGGGTTACTCACCTGGCAAACCTTGAAGAGTCTATTTGAGTGCAGCATAGTATAGAGGCTTCCAGTATCAGCTCGGTTGCTTTTCTGATTGGACCCTCCATCTGTTCATTCAACCAAGGCTCTTCTTGAAGCTCCTTAACATGTTTGGCCAACGAGTTCATTTCGTCCAACAGACTCAGGCACTCCTCTTTGATATCAGAAACATCTTCAAATCTTTCCAAAATTGTAGCGACTACAACAAGACCAGCAGTAGCCAAGCTTGCGTGCCCTATTCCTTTTAGGAGATCGACAACGAGAGTAGACGCAATAATATCTTTCTGAACGGAATTTAGATTTGACATTAATTACGGTGAGGGAAAAAACCAAGTTTTTCTTAATCTCAGATTCATTGTTTCGTTGAAGATAAAATTCGACTGTGAGGTTTGAAACGTACCACTGCTGAAGCAAACTCTTCTGCCTCCGTGAAGAACTCCTTCAAGTTCAACAAGTCCTTTGAGGTGATCCTAGACCAAAACTTGTAAGTCGGAAATTTCAATTTTTTCTTTGACGATTTTTCCTAGGAAAACATGGAAATGCGATATATTCAATTTCTCAGCTCATCACATACTCACAAAACTAGATCTAATATAATTCCCATTTACATAATAGGATAGAATGATGAAAATTTACATAACAGTGTAACGTATCCTCAACTTATACTGATTGAAAATTTCTCTATTATCAGTTTAACTTTTAAAAAAAAATTCATAATCTGAAATGGGATATTTCAGATTATCAGTTTAATTTCAAAATATTCCCATCCTATGAATAAATCTATCTAAAATTACCTTAAGTACTTCCAAGAGCTCACTTATATAATTGATAAGTTCATCGAGATTCACGTTGCCTTCTTTCCCGTCAATTTTGGTTTCAGCAGCTTCCTTAATGCTGTTTATAAGATCAGACGACTTTGAAACGCTGGAAGAGGAAGAGCCATCACCTTTTAATGGAGCGCGTAGGGAGCCTCCTTTTTCAGACGGATCGCCCTTACCCTCTTCAATATGAGACGAAGCGCGTAGGAGGGAGGTTTCTTTTTGAGACAGATCGCCCTTACACTCGTCAATAGGAGACGGAGCGCGTAGGAGGGAAGCTCCTTTCTCAGAAGGGAAGCCGCCTTCTTCCATAGGAGACGGATGGCGCTTCAACTCTGGTTGAGCGCGTGGGATGGGAGAAGACGAGCCATCTGGACGTGGTCTCAGACACGGTGATGTCAAACACGATGTCAAACACGAGAAGAATTTCGACATCTTCGCTTTGAGGAAAGAAATGATATTCGACATCGCAGCAAAAGGAATGAAGGGAACCAGCTGACAAAGGAATTAGGAGCTATCAAAAATGCTAACAAGCAGGGAAGGAATGAAAAAGGGTTCTGAGTAATTTCACTGCAATTCTCTCACAGCTACACAGGGCAATTATATAAATACCGACTGAAAAGGGTCTCACATCACTCACTGAAATTGCTACGTAAAATTGCTACGTAAGATAATGGTTGGATATTTATACAAGATCATAAAGATAAATTAACAAATTACCATACAATGAGAATGCCCTTAAACATTAAAAATTAATGTGGCCTTGTAAAGTAATGGTAATGGTAGATCCAGTCATCACTTTTTTTTCCATATGAGACGCTTTTTCTTAAAATGACAGGTTAAGCATGATGAGGATAGAGGAATAAGCCATATCAGGAAAAGCAAATCTAAATCGCAAATCTAAATCATAGTGAATTTTTCTTAAAATGACAGGTTAAGCATGATGAGGATAGAGGAATAAGCCATATCAGGAAAAGCAAATCTAAATCGCAAATCTAAATCATAGTGAATTGAAATTCACTATGGTAAAAAAAAATAATAGGATTAGTATCATTAATAATTTTATGTCAAATAGTGTTATTTTTTAAATATTATAGGAGAACAATCAGATTGTTGTTTTTTCTTTGAAAAATGTGGAAATTGAGGTAGAATTTTGATAAAATTTAGAGAAATTGAAGTAGAATTTTGATAAAATTTAGAGAGACTTTTATAATTCAAAGTTATAGTTGTCAAACTTCAAGTTTGTGAGTGCTCCAAAGGCTTTTGATGGTGCAAAATCTATTTCCACCATAAAAACAAGATTCAAACATTGTTATTATAAGGTTTCTTGAATTTTTTTTGCCCAGATTAAAATCACTTTTGGCATTCCACGCAATTCTTCCACCTAAATAGACAAAGCCCAAAACAAATAGATGGTTACTTGTTTGATAGCAACAATATTGGAAAACATCCATTTATACAAATGTAACCTCTTTCTGCATTACACAAAGATGAGTGTAAGAGCCTAGTTAGTTTAACTAGTAATTTATTCTTTTGGTAAGAACTTGGCTTATAATTTTAGTTGAGATTTAACTTTTTCATTTAAAATATATCAAAATGGTAAAATTTAAATTTATTATTTTAAAAAAATTAAAAATTATATAATTCAGATTTATGGTTTTAAAAATTATTTTATTATCTTTTATAAAATTAATATTTTCAAAATATGCTAACTATTATAAAAGACACTTTCAAAATATGATAATTATTATAAATGAATATTGCAAAAATTTATTATTAACAACTTAAGAAAAAAAAATTAATACTTTCAAAATGACGAGGAGAATGATCTTCACACTAACCATATCATTAGGAACCATATCACTAGGATGATCATTACTGTGAAGATCATTCTTCTATCATTTCGTACTACAATTATTAAATATGATAAATTATTGTGGATGTTTAGTCAATTTAACAATACAATCCCACTTTCAAAATGACACGGAGAATGATCTTCACAGTAACCATAGTGAAGATCATTCTCCGTTATTTCGTAGTACAATTATTAAATATGATAAATTATTGTTGATGGTTGTATAGTCAATTTAACAATACGATCTAATCGCAAATCCCTTATTTAACAATACAATAGGTGAATTATGCAACCCCTTATTTCTCCATTTCTCAATGTCTCTCAACTTAGATTTGCAATCCCTTCATTGTCTATTCACATTCTCCTATGGTGTGATGGATTGTTCTAGCTCTTATCATCATTAATGACCATTTTTCCCCTTCCATACTTTTCAAAGCACTCCAAAGTTTTTATTCTTGTTGTGGTTTCGAAAATTCTTTGCTCTAGTGTAGAATTCCTCCATACTCCTTGCTAAACTATAGTAGATTAGTTGATAGTAGGACCTCTCCCTATTCATATCTTGATCTAGTTCATATGTCATGACCTAGAGTTTGAATAGGAGGATAAATTTCTTGTGGAAATGGCTCGACATGAAAGAAATGAAAATAGGATAGTCTTAGTAGAGAAGCAAAGGAAATGGCATATATGCAACACGAAATAAAATAACCCCAACTTCAATAAGCACAAATGGCAGCAAACTAGACCTCTACCATGCAAATTCTTATTAGTTAGACACGTCATATTCACAGGATGGATGATGAAATCAAATCTCGTAGGACTCATATTGAAGATATAAGGTTAACAAGTCAATGAGTTGTTATGGATTCAAAGCTTTTAGAACTCTCAACTCTCTCTTCTTCACCATATCTAGACTTGAATATATCACCTCAATGTCGACTTCAATTTGGGACTATTGGAAATACTAAGAGGGGGGTAAATCAATATTTTTATCAATTAGTATATTTTTAATTTCGCATAGCATTAATTGGTATTAGCATCAGATAAATATAAACATTCATCAACACCATTCAACAATGCATAAAAATAAATACAGTAGACACAAAGATTTTTGAGGTGGAAACATATATGAGTCAAAAATCACTGCATTCTTCTTAATATTTGTCTTCAAAATATTTACATCAATTTTTCAGCTCCAACTGAAGTAGGCTTCAACCTATAGGATGCTCTTACCCCATGTTTACTAGTTGCAATCATAAGCACACTCCAATGCCCTAGACTTCAGGCTCCAACCTGATAGATGCTCCAACACCCTCTTTATCAGTTGCTACTGGACGAATGCTCTAACACCCAATGCAAATTACAACCTACCATAACACCACTCTACCACCCTAA
The DNA here is from genome assembly GCA_000404065.3 of Pinus taeda. Classification (NCBI taxonomy): domain Eukaryota; kingdom Viridiplantae; phylum Streptophyta; class Pinopsida; order Pinales; family Pinaceae; genus Pinus; species Pinus taeda. Next base: position 54,290 of record APFE031603877.1, on the reverse strand, counting down.
TGAGTCGGTGAACCATGTTTCATATTTTTTAGACTGAATCCACCTATCCTTTGAATCAATGGAGAAATTGTAATATAAAGTTTGCCAATAAAATCTTCCTCTACTCAAACTTTCTATTGCCACCACCTTACTCACTGCTGCCACTCACATGTCCATTACTTCATCTTTTCTCACTTCCTATTCTCATCATTTTAGAAGCAAGTCACATGACAAAGTCATTACCATGTCAAGGGTATTGTTATCAAGGAATGTCATCATAGTCATGAGGTTATGCCACTATCACAGATGTCATGTAATATGTATTCCAACCATCATTTCCATACAACCACTTGTTTCCATACATAAAGTGTCTTATGTCACTGTCACAATATTCATCATGGTTTTGTCATACAAGTATTCTACCATATATAATTTCATTCATGTTCAATTGTTTGCATCCATGTCATAGCATCATTGTTATACAATCATCACCATACACTACTATTATATCATGCTACATCTCCTCAGGGTCACAAGGTTATAGTTTTCATAAAGAGAGGGTTAGTAAACAACACACATCATTGTCACATTTTTTGTCTAGTCATTGGCACACATCTAGGGTCATATCGAATGTCACAATCAAAGGCACAACCCTGTTAAGAAACATTTTCTAATCATCACCAAGGTTGAGCTTGTTGTGTAACTCATATATCGCATTCTTATCATTCAGACTTTATTGTTATATCATTCACACATCACTGCAAAAGATGTATATGTGTCAGCATATATATTAGTCATATACCATTGTTAGCTTCGTCAGATTAAGATCAAGGTCACAATCTCTAACAACAAGTGTATCATTGTTTGGTCTCCCCATGTCGAACATCTCAGGGTCACTGTCTTAGTCAAAAGAATCACTATCCAAATCACAATCACTACCAGGAAAGGTGTCTATATTAAATTTATTTCCATCCTCCAAGTTATTGTTGTATGGTTCTTATTGAATAGCATGTCTAAATATACTTGCTTGGTATCTTATTTCTACACTCACACCTTTACAATTTGAAAACCCTTGCTTCAAAACCATTAAAGAAAAGACCATTCTCTGCCAAACTACTCTTCATTTGCAATCTACTCTTGTTGTAGGATATGAAATTACTTCTTCCATATGATTAATTGTGGGACTCTTGCCTATAAGTTCAAAACTCTTAATGAATGGATTGTGTCATGTGAGGATTTCTTGACTTTAGCATAATTGGCTTCTTCAGTGCAAAGAGTGCTTGTAACAAGGATGACTGAGAGAGGTTGTTCCCAAATATAGATGGACCAATACCACTTGTAATTTTCTAAGGGTTAAATATTAAAATTCAAACTATTTTTTGACTGCATAGAATGAACATCGCTAAATTATAGTTTCTTGTATGTACATGTTAGATTTATTTCGCAAATTTATATACAAAATATTTTTGGGGATATTGGAGATATCAAATCATAGGTTATACTAGCCAACGAAGGATTCACATTAACTCGTTGTTTTTAGCCTTGGTCAATCCAAAATTTTGTTATCCTTAAGATTTCAATCAATCTTCAAAATGTTTCATTGTTACAAGACCAATACTCACAAAGATGTCACAATGATCTTATGACGCAAGGATAGAGTATTTATAGTGTTTAATCGGAAATGTTTGTTAGCTATTGTATCCTAAGAAAAACTACAAAATAGTCATATATATGATGTCCTAGGATGGTCTTGTCACATTACAAGTCACGAGATACAAAGATCATGCACAAGTGTGAGAAAAAACAACTTCAAAGATCAAACCTTATTAATTCATTGGCAGCTCAAAAGTCCACAGAGAATGAATGATTTTTTGAACAACCAAGAGAAATTAATAGTGTGAATGTAGGTTTGTGGATTCTTGAAGGCTTGGTTTCAATCCTCAGAGACTTATGTATTTGAAAATTCGAAGTTTCCAAATGGTATATGTCTTATCCACAAGGCCACAAGAATTATTGTCATAATTATTCACCAATTCACATCATAATCCATAGAGTTATGTATGGAAACTTGCCTTAACAAAGGGCCACAATACTCTAGAAAGGTGGTGCATTACGTTTTATAAGGTATCCTATACAAAGTTGTGACTAGGTCTGCAATCAATCTCAAATTTTGATGGCATAGACCTATATTTGATGCCCTAGTGAGGGTTGAATAGAAGTCTTGCTCAAACCTTGGATAATTGGTCTTCTACGTACAAGAGAAACCTACCCAAGAAAATCCCAAAAATAAACCAAAACAGAAGATGAAACCTCAGCCTCTCTTTGGATATTATAAATACTCCTAAGGGCTGAATAGTTTAGAGCTTTAATTTCAAGTATTTATCATTTGAATTTCCTTCATGGAGGAAGAATGAAAGATTATTTTTATAGATTTGGAAAGGGTTCCTCGAGGCAACCAAAAAATGAATTTTGGAGGGAGATAAACATTTAAAAATTCAAATTGATGGAGCTGAAAACCCTTTGGAGAAATTGATTTGGATTATGAGGGATACTTGATTTGAGATCATAGTGGAAAACCATCCATGCATTAATATTTAAGATAAATATCCATAGGTAACCCATAATGTCAATTAATTTAATTATTGGTGGATAACCACATACCTTTATAATTTTATTTGATCAAAGAGGAGTTGGCACATCATTACGCTTTTTGGATTTTTCCCATATGTGGGTGGGGTCTTCAAATTCAAATGAGAATATTGCTTGAATGGTAAAGGATCTTGCGGCGTGCCACATACCATTGAAATCGACACATCAAAGAGAATCAAATGATGAGAATCTCCAAGGCAAGTTTAGTGATCCTCTTAAACAAAAAAAATCCAACAAGAGCATGTTGGAAATAATACTAAGAGGGGGGGTGAATCAGTATTAGTCAAACCAACAACTTTTTCTTTTCATAATCTCATTTATATATGCTACTTCAATGAAGGTAACTCACGTTTACATGCAATTGTATTTAAAGAAACCATCATATATCCAACAAACTTATGATTCAGTTAATTCATCATATGTTGATCTTTAATCAGTGCATCAGTACTTCATTAACCATATAAACAATAACCATGTGCAGTAATAATAGAACAAACCATCACGCATAAGAAACACACATGAACATCAATATTTAAGGTGGAAAACCAATGTGGGACAAGAACCACCTACTGTTGTCTTTTTTTAATATAAGAGAAACATGTTTGCATTCTTGTACTGGTGCAGACTCATACCAGTACGCAGGCACCCACCTGCAGAAGGCTACAACCTTCTCTCATTCTCGAGCTTCTACTAGAAGGGATCTACAACACCCTAGCTAATGTACTAGCTGATCCATTTACTAGAACGTAGGCGTGGGCATACAGAACTCTCCAACCTTCATTCGTTTTCCAGCTGCTACGAGAAGGGAGCTCCAATGCCCTGGCTCTTGTACTAGTCGATTCATTTACTAGTACATAAGTACCAACCTGCAAAATGCTACAACCTTCACTCGTTCTCCAGCTTCTACTGGTAGGGAGCTCCAACCCCCTGATTGAATCACCAACCACTACTAGCAGGAAGCTTCGATCTCCTCACAGAAGGCTCCAACCCTCAGTGTCCTCCAGGGACCACATTTCATAAATGTTCACACTGGATACTCCTGGTACACAATACTACAATATGAAGGCCACATTTCATCAAATTTTCATACTGGACCCATTAGTAACATTGAAGCTCAAAATCAATCACCACTACAACACAACCATCAAATACATCTGCATCAACCAATCACAAAAACCAAAACAATATCTGATATAACTGAGACCCAATCATCAATCTCTGGTATAATCATAACTGAATCAATCAATTGGTGAAACCTATGGTGTACTAAATCAAACAATCACTGAAACCTCTGACATACTGAATCATACAATCACTGAAACCTCTGACATACTAAATCAAACAATCACCGAACCTCTGACACAATTGAATCAACCATTCATTCAAACTTAATCAAATTCAACCAAGCAACTGGAGCAGATAGATCAGTATAACTAGTACACAGATATAAACCCAGAACACTGCATCAACAACCAAAACTAACTGTAACCTCAAAATTCATGTGTCAAAATGTGTACGCCCCTTCAATGAAGCAAACCTGCGTGTATACGTTGCTTTCATTTTCCTAACTTGTGTACAGTTCTAAAGATACTAAATCATAAAACCTCTGAACCAAAAATTGTACCAATCAGTGACATTCTGAAGATCTATTGTCATATTACAGAGTTCTAAACAGATAGCAATAAGGATCACCCTTCTTTCTCAAATAATCAATCAATTAGACTCAATTTCGTTACTCATATAGTTCTACTTTCAGATCTAAGAAGACATCATTGACACAGGAGCAAAACAACAACACTGATCTAGTAGATCAATCATCCCTGAACATTAAGATTTTATTTTGCATATGCTACTTGGAAGAGTTGAACCAGAGTGCATATGTAACTTCATCAAAGCGAACCGGTGTATATATATGCAAATACTTACTTATAACTTCACTACAATTCCAGACTTCAGACATACCTAGATCATTACTTCTAAAGGATAAAACATGCATTGGAAATTAGATCTAGCCTATCCATTATCAGATCTCATAATGATAACTCATTATGATCTTGATCCATCATTAGATCTCATCCATCATCCAACACTCAGGTGCATACTTAGTTCAGATCAAAAAAAGCATTAGAAACCCATAACATGCATATTTGCTTTTGATCTAACACTTCATAAGATATTCATTACTTGTGCACTTAGCCCTTTGATCTTCTCCTACGTATATACTTAGATGCTTTGTCAATACCTTGGACCAAAATCACTTAAGACCAATACCTTGGACCAAATATCTACGGTCAATACCTTCGACCAAATACCTCGGACCAATACCTTGCACCAAAATACCTTGGACCAAATACCTAGGGTCAATACCTCCGACCAAATACCTCGGACCAATACCTTGGACCAAAATACCTTGGACCAAATACCTCGAACAAAAACCTTGGTTTTCCAACATGTACGTGTTTTTCTTCCTATGGGAGTGCGAGTATACATATACATTGTTTTTGTTCTAAGGACCACCTTGTATACGCTGCTTTTACTAAGTGGACGTGTGTATGCTTCTTAAACTTCTTTACATCAAACTTTTCCTTTACCTTCTTTCTTCCGATTAATAGACCTTAGTTCCATCTTCCTGTTCTTCTATACCAATGCCCTGTTACCTCTGAATAGACTTGTTACACTGTAATTTGTCATATTCCTTCTGATATGATTCCTTTGAACTGCCTTGCATTCTGGCACATCTGATATCTCTCCTGTAGATTCATCTAGTTACCATATACAAGTGGGTTGTTATGCTACAAGTGGGTTTCCATTAAGTACAACACACGCATCATTATGCCAAGAATCTCCCCCTTTGGAATTGATGGAAACCATGTAGTTTTTGATTACTGCAAGTTGTAGAAACTGTTAAAGATAACAAGAAACACCAAAATACTCTCCCCCTTTGACATCAAGGGAAAAGGTCAGACCAAGATATTCTTCCCCTTTGATATCAAGGGCAAAGGGATGACCGAAATGAAGACTTTCATATCTGAATAGCTGATTATAAACATTGATCATGCTCCCCCTAGGCACATGTTGAATTCTCTTATTAAACTCCCCCTTTGTACATGATGCGATGCACTAAACCATCCATGCTCCCCCTGAGCACATGCAAAGTCCACAAAAATATTCTCCAAAAGAATAACATGACTCTGTAACTCAAGTATGTTAGTTTGACCTTCTTATCACCAATGACTCATACATACATTAATCTCCTAGCCAAGTGGGGATATACCAAATTTGACTGATCCACCCAACCAGGTGGGGATATACCAATTGTTTATACATGACTAAAATATAGCAATTATTACATCATCCTTCCCATGCATAGTGGGGATATAAATGACATCATATGAACAATAAAGACTCATTAAAATACTATGACAGACAAAGACATATTATTACATCATGGATCTTTATATGACCTTTACATCGAATGATATACATGAAATGTATAACAGAGACCAAATATCTAAACAAGACCATGATGGTCATCAACAACTATCATACACCATGTATGGTCTACACCATAAGCATCTGTCAACAACATCTAGACCAGCAACATGTATATGTCCATCATTAGTTCCCAAGATATGAGAATGTAATTATGATCAACATTTGACAAAGCATGTTGCATATAGATATCAACTCATCCTTTTGATCTCATCAAGATCAACTTGCTCTGTTTCCTTAGTAGAAAGAGCCTTATCATAACCTTCCATGAATCAACTAAGCATATGTCATATCTCCAAGAAGTAACAAAAACATATCATATGTATGTGAAAACACCATAGTCATTATCTATGATCATGGCATCATCATCAAGAACTGCATGATATTTCCATAAGAACCCTCAATATATCAACCATGTATCATCACTAGGAAAAATCTCACATCTCATAAGCATCAACCATAATAATCAACATATGTGAGTATCAACCTATCATCATAAGGTAAGAAGTCATCATAATTATGTGACTAAGTAAGACATGTCTCTAAATATCCATGTCTTCAAATACCTAGACCTGCAGTAACACCATTCTCTTGGCCAACGAACGATATTTGTCAATATGCAACTTAAGTAATCATCCATGTATCTAACATAATGTGTATCCATCAACTATGTATCTAGAAAACCATGAGCTCATGGTCATTTTTCAATCTTTCTTGATACCATCAACAACAACAATCCTCAACCATGTGAGAGCCAAGAACTATAGGAATCTTGCATCATAACTACACCATATGAACTTTACGCATATTTGAAGGCATGATGACACCAACATAAAAGAAATGAGCGGCTCGTCATCAAATAATGAAGTTGGGTACTCAAGCTTTGTACTTCTCCTTGTCCTTATGGAGATCACTATGTAAGAAACATATCAAAAAGTCATCCATGATCATCCATATATCTGATCTGAATAATAACTATGTAACCCCAAGCAATACAAATATCATCTGAGATTTCATCATGGGAAACTCATAACTGCAACATAGCATGATGTATCATTTAAAAACATAAGCATCATCACCATTGATAAGAATCATTAGGTACCAAAGAATTCTAAACATAATGCCAACAATGCATTATTAGAAGCATAGCATATTCTAACCCTAAACCTGTGCCACGTGTTCACTGTCAGATCTGATGATTGCATATATCATTAAGAAATATCAAGGTACCATCATGAATCAGATATACATCAAGTCATCAACAACTTATGAGGATCAAAATCACTTCTAAAGAACATCCACATACTGTAGACATCAATCATCAAGACATAAAAGATAATTGATAATTGTCTGAACCATATCAAATCATTTTTCTGAGTCTACCCCACTACATCTTGATCAAACCAACATATACACAACTGTGCAGCTTTGAAGTCACGTATATACATGACTTGTCTTCATGAAACCTGTGTATGAGATTTAGAACACTGAAGTTTCACACTTTCAGCTCCCCCTGAATCTGTTATGTCTGTACACTGTGCTATGCCACATCGTTCTGACTATACTTCCTTCTTCTTCCATATCTTTGAGTGTGATGATGTTTTCTCCTTTTCTTATCGTGCCCGAAATTTTCTCCTGCATTCCTTTTCTATATTTCTAAACTTGTTACATGCATAACATCTTACATGTTTCATATTCCTTCTAAAGGATTCAATGACTTTGTGACCAAACATATTGCAAGGAACAATATCCCTTAAAGTAGCTGGAAGTTGATGATGTTTCCATGTGACGGTTTTAAAACATTCTACTTATGCATATCACTGCAACATGTCCAAAATTATGACATATAAAACATTCAACATTATTCATTGGAGGAAATAACTGACTATCACTTCCACATTTATGAGTAAAATATTTACTTTGAATAATTTATTTCCTTGGTCGTTGATGGGGTTGACCTCTCATCGTTTCGTTGAGCATTTCAGATTTTGCATTAGAGTTCCTTGCCTCATCTTGTGAGAAATATTCACCTTCAACAGATTCATGAAAGCCAAGACCGATTTTGATGGTAGGAGACCTTTGACTACTGAGAATATTATCCAAAATTGTAGTACTATCTTGAAATCGTAAAAGTTTATCCTTTACTTCTAATTTACCTTTTAGGATATTTACCTCAACCTGATATTTCTCTTCCTTTTCAAGATACTGCTTCTTCATGATTTCTTCATATGTTCTTCCTTCTTCCACTTATTGTGTTAATTTGAGAGTTTCATTTTCTTGTTCTTCAAATTCTTGGAGTAGTTCTTCATTCTTCTTATTTGAAATTTTGAAATATTCTTTTAGAGAAATGACCAGAGCTTCAAGACCTTCACAATAGTTGGTTCTTTCTATAAGTTCCTAGGCTGTTGTGTCTTTTCGATTCACTTGATTTCTCAATGATGTCACTTCATTCTGTAGCCTTTGACTTCGATCTTCCTTTTCCTCGTATTGTTTCCTTACTTTGCTTCCTTCCTTTAACTGAGCCTTTAACCTTGCAATCTCTTCTTTGTAGGTACACTCCCTTTTGTCCAATAGATCTTGTTGATCTCTAATTATGCTTGTGAGCTTTTTAAATTCTTCCACTATTTGATTTCTTTCTCTTTCACCCATAAAAGAAAATATAGGTGTTTCACTGTCACTTCCATTATTTTCAAATGAACATAGAAATGTATCACCAGAGGAGAAAAAATTCATACATGATAGTTCTTTTTATTATTCATCTTCATTCTAAGGTGATTCTGAATCTGAATAGTTGCCTCTACATAAAGGCCAATTGTTTCTCCAATTGTCACAGTTCCTTTGAGATGTCTTCTTCTTTTGAGGTGCTTTCTTCTTTAGCTTCTTTTCCATTGTTACTACAGATCTCCTTCAAGTGATCAAGCTTCTGCCAAAGGACCTGCTCTGATACCAATTTTTGGAAATAATACTGAGAGGGGGTTAAATCAATATTAGTCAAATCAATAACTTTTTCTTTTCATACTCTGATTTATATACGCTACTTCAATGAAGGTAACTCGCATGCATATGCAACTATATTTGAGGCAACCAACGTATATCCAACAAACTTATGATTCAGTTAATTAATCATATGTTGACCTTTAATCAGTGCATCAGTACTTCATTAACCATATAAATAGTAACCATGTGCAGTAATAATAGAACAAGCCTTCACATGTAAGAAACATACATGAACACCAAGATTTAAGATGGAAACCCAATGCGGGACAAAAGCCGCCTACTAATATCTTCTTTTAATATAAGAAAAACCTATTTACAATCTTCTACTGGTGCAGACTCATACTAGTACGCAGACACCCACCTACAAAAGGCTACAACCTTATATCATTCTCCAGCTTCTACTGGAAGGGAGCTACAACCCCCTAGCTCTTGTACTAGCCGATCCGTTTACTAGTACGTAGGCACCAACCTACAAAAGGCTCCAACCTTCACTCATTTTCCAGCTACTACTGGAAGGGAGCTCCAACCCCCTGGCTCTTGTACCATCTGATCCATTTACTAGTACGTAGGTGCCGACCTATAGAAGGCTACGACCTTCACTCATTCTCGAGCTTCTACTAGAAGGGAGTTCCAACCCCTTGATCAAATCACCAGCTACTACTGGCAAGAAGCTTCGACTTCCTCACTGAAGGCTCCAACCCTTAGTATCCTCCACGGACCACGTTTCATAAATTTTCACATTGGATACTCTTGATACACAATACTACAATATGAAGGCCACATTTCATCAAATTTTCATACTGGACCCATTAGTAAAATTGAAGCTCAAAATCAATCACCATTGCAATACAACCATCAAATACATCTCCATCAACCAACCACTAAAACCCAATATATCTTTGATATAACTAAAAACCAATCATTAATCTCTGGTATAATCATAACTGAATCAATCAATCACTGAAACCTCTGGTGTATTGAATCAAACAATCACTAAAACCTCTGACATACTGAATCAAACAATCACCGAACCTCTGACACAACTGAATAAATCATTCATTCAAACTTAATCAAATTCAACCAAACAACTGGAATAGACAGATCACTATAACCAGTACACAGATATGAACCCAGAACACTACATCAACAACCAGAACTAACTATAACCTCAAAAGGCATGTGTCAAAATGTGTACGATTCTTCAATGAAGCAAACCTACATGTATACGCTGCTTCCATTTTCCCAACCTGCATACAGTTCTAAAGATATTGAATCATAAAACCTCTGAACCAGAAACTGTACCAATCAATGACATTTTGAAGATCTACCATCATATTACAGGGTTCTAAATAGATAGCAACAAGGATCACCCTTATTTCTCAATCAATCAATCAGTTAGAATCAATTTCCTTTTTCATCCAGTTCTACTTTCAGATCTAAGAAGACGTCATTGACACATAGTAGTAAAACAACAGCACTGATCTAATAGATTAGTAATCCCTGAACATCAAGATTTTATTTTTCATATGCTACTTAGAGGAGCCGAACCAACGTGCATACACACCTTCAATAAAGCGAACCAGTGTATACATCTACAAATACTTACTTATAACTTCGCTGCAATTCCAGAATTCAGACATACCCAGATCATTACTTATAAAGCATAAAACGTGCGTTAGAAATTAGATCTAGCCTATCCATTATCAGATATCATAATGATAACTCTTTATGATCTTTGAGCCATAATTAGATCTCATCCATAATCAAACAATCAGGTGCATACTTAGTTCAAATCAAGCAAAGCATCAGAAACCCATAAGATACATATTTTATTTTGATCTAACACTTCATAAGATATTCATTACTTGTGCACTTAGCCCTTTGATCTTCTCCTCCTTATATACTTAGATCATTTGTCAATACCTCAGACCAAAACCACTTAGGACCAATACCTTGGACCAAATACCTAGGGTCAATACCTCAGACCAAATACCTTGGACCAATACCTTGGACCAAAATACCTTGGACCAAATACCTCGAACCAAAACCTTGGTTTTCCAACATGTACGTGTTTTTCTTCCTGTGGGAGTGCATGTATACGTATACACTCTTTTTTTCTATGGACCAATGTGTATACGTTGTTTTTACTAAGTGGACCTGTGTATACTTCTTAAACTACTTTACAAAAACGTTTTCCTTTACCATCTTTATTTTGATGAATAGACCTTAGTTCCATCTTCCTATTCTTCTGTACCAATGCCCTGTTACCTCTGAATAGACCTGTTACATTGCAATTTTCCATATTCCTTCTGATATGATTCCTTTGAACTGCCATGCATTCTGGCACATCTGCTATCTCCCTTGTAGATTCATCTAGTTACCATATACAAGTGAGTTGTTTTGCTACAAGTGGGTTGCCATCAAGTGCAACACATGCATCATTATTCCAACAGAGTAGCGTATGTCCATTGTTCAAGGAATTAAAACCCTAGATCTAGGGTTTCCAACCATCCTTCCATTATAACTTCCAACTTGATGCAATCCAGAGAAATATTAAGAGTGTTCATTAACTAACGTTGGAATCAATGACAAAAACATTCAACAATCTCCCCCTTTGTCATTGTTGGAAACAATCATACTCTTCCTGCGTTCACTACTTCCCCTGACTTTGTGCTTCAATCTTCTTCTCCTAGTTTATCTCCCCCTTCGACATCAATGGAAAAAGGTGACTCCCTTGATAAAATTCCTTCTTATGTGGACTTGTAACATGCATTCCTCTACCTTCCTACAAGATACTTACTGCTTCAAAATTCCTTGATCAATGCATGTTATGCTAAACAGTCTACCTCCACCTGACAAGTTATGATTGATACAAATTGCCAGAGTTGATTCTATCTATTAGCATGGATCAAATTTGCATACCACTCCACTAAAAATGCCATAAGGTTGAAATCCATTCATATGTACAAAATGTCAGCTTGTCAAAACGATAGATCTTCAAAAAAACAACTACTACTTAGACTACCCCTCTTCAATATTCGAGGAGTCAACAAGTTGGGTTCTTCAAAATAATGTATGAGTTAGCTCTTTGGCCAGATCATTTTAAATTATGTCATAGTATAATGTACCTTTTGATTCATCATGACCATTTTCTTTTAGAAATCCTGAAAGCATGACTGCAGAAACATTTTTATTTACTTGATCTTCATCCTTTTTATTTATTCTCCAAACCTTCTTGTACCTCATGTTTTCCTGGTCATTCATGGAAGATTCCATCTTGTACCTACAATCGTGAGATATGTCCCCATAGTTATCGAATTTGTAACTTTCAATGTTGGGCTTGAATGATTGAATTAGTGACATATACTTTATGCTGACATAGTTTGTTTGAAATTTGTCTTGTGATCCTATAAACTTGCTTCTAGAGTTTGGATAATGTCTTTGAGGATCAGCCCTATCACACATATTGCAATCCCTGGCGATATGCCTGAAGTTATAACATGAAAGTAATGACCATTAAACATGATAGGGTACTTGAATTTGTCATCATTTATTATTGGAGAAGGTACAAACTTGTTCATGAATCCTTCATCATTGCTTCTCAGAGTTGTAACATTTTTAACCATCTTCTATCCTTGATCATGATTTGAATTTTCAGAGATCCTACTATTAGCCTTCTCATCAAACTATTTTTGTGGGGAATTGGAGTTTGTGCCTTCATTACATCTAACAAATTCTTCTATATTTATCTTCAACTAATCCAATTCTTGATCATTTATTTCCATATCCTACAAGTGTTTCTTTTTCCATTCTTTGAGCTTGTTGATTTCAATTAGGGAAGCATCAAGTGCTCCTTGCTTTTGAACAAGGTCTTCAAGAAATCTTATTTTCAACAATTTCCTTCTTTCGTCTACCTAATCTACTTGCAATTTTAGAAGAGGGATCTTTTCAATTTCTTTTTGAAGTCTTGTATTTGTTCCTTTTGCCTCTCATTTCCATTTATGAGCCTGCTGATTTCAACTAAAGTTGCAACTATTTCCTTTTGTTTTTTATCAACTTCAATTATGTACCTCGAAATAGATTCCTTTAATTGGCTTGCCAGGTCTTTCTCTTTCATTTATGCATCCCGCACTTGTTCCTTAAGCCTATTATGCTCTATAATAGCTATAGAATTTCTTGTTTCTTTTGGTTGACTTCTTCCTTAATCCTGCGATTTTCTTCCTATGTGTTCTTTATCTATTTCAAAGAATTGATTAATACCTCTTCCTTTTATTCGTCTTCTTCCTCATTGTCACAATATTCCGTATGAGAGCGTACTTAAATTGAAGCATGATTATGATCATCTTTGTCTTGAGCAACGTGATCTTGACATGGTTGAACATTTTGAATTCTCTCACAAAGATGTTTCGTAGGTGAACATCATCTGTTATTGAATTTCATAGAATATGGAAATGCACATAGGATGACACTCGTGGATTTTGAGTTGTATTTTTATTATATATCATTAAATTCATCTCCACAAGAAACATAATCCCATACATCATATCTAATATCTTACAAATAGATTCCCATTTTATCCTTCCAAAATACAAAACTTGATTCATTTGATCAAAGGAATTGGATCAACCTGTTTCTCTTTATCAATTATAATAGGTTCTAAAAGAATTTCAATACCAAGAACTTCATTTGGCTTATTTGAAAACTTGGCGCTTGCTTCCTTGACTTTCCCATCTTGATTTACCTAATATTTTTCTTCCAAGTATGTTAAGTTGTTATTGAAGGAACTTGCTCTTATACCAATTGTTGGAAATACTGAGAGGGGGGTGAATCAATATTTCTTATCAATTAGAATATTTTTAATTTCATGGAGCATTAATTTTTATTATCATTAGATAAAAATAAGCATTCATCAACATCATTCAACAAAGCATAACAATAGAGACAATAAACACATATTTTTTAGGTGGAAATGCCTCTAGGACAAAAACCACTGAACGCTTCTTAATATTTCTCTTCAAAATATTTACATCAAGTTTTCAGCTCCAACTGATGGAGGCTTTGACCTCTTGATTTGTAGGCTCTAACATATAGCAGGTCCCCTGTTTACCAGTTGCAACTGGAAGGATGCTCCAATAACCTAGATTTCAGGCTCTAGCCTAACAGATACTTCAAGACCTTGTTTATCATATGTTATTGGATGAATGCTCCAATACCCAATGCAACCTACAAATTTCCCTAACACCATCCTGGCACCGTAAAGTGTTCTTAGGCTCAAAGTTGAAGGAGAATCGACTTTGTTGCATTGCTATAACACCTCTTTTTACATTTACCCACTTTTACAAGATCTCAAGGGTAAAGATGAGCCAAGTGCCACTATGACATGATCAAACCTCCAAGTTCCATTTATGGAAGTCAGACCTATAGGTCAGAACACATACTACCACCCCTTAGGGACACGATATCACTCTGTATCCTGACAGCCAACCCTAGTGATCAACCCCTGAGTTGGAACTCATTTCCAAAAGATTGAAAACCTAATCACACCCAGAACACAGTGCATGTGGTTGGGAGGCTACAACTGCACCCATAAGCCTTCATGCATGCAATTATGACCGAGATCTCCTTGATCTGTGAATGAAATTATGAGATCTATGTGAATTTTTTAGGGATGTCCTCAAGGAAAATGCCCAAAAATTCCCATAACTTTTTAGAATCACGTTTAAGATGCTAACAAGTCCAAAAAATGAATGCTAAGGATAGAACTCACTCAAAACATGCCAATATCATGATAAAAATTTCATCAAACATGTAGTAAACATAGTAGTTGCAGGTCATGAATGCATATCTAATAATGATTGTCTTAACTTCATCAGAGAATCATCAGGAAGGCTCAATGCCCTCTCAAGCTAGCTGCAATAGCACTTGGTATCCCATGCATTTATAAACCATTTAATAACTTATCAAATCATGAACATGATCCATGGTAAGAGCACATAAACTAACCAAGCATATAACCAACATATAACTCAAATATAATTCACAACAACCAACCATAAGATAAACACAATGATAAACACAAGTGATCATAGGTCACAATGGAAAATAAATCATATTAGCATACGAAAAATCCAACTAAGTTAGGGACTTCCACATACCACCCAGCCATAGATAGGTTGAACCAAAATCACTTTTTTAGCCAATCGCCCCCGTGTCATATTCTAAGCATGAATGTGGCATCATAAGGGTTAAAATGAAATATAACCAACTAGGGCTTCTAGAGGCCAAACCAACTCAACCTTCAATCATAATGATTTCACGTAACTAGTCCAGAAATCACTAATACCAACCATATTGGTCTCTTCCCAACATGTCCAAGGTTGGAGGGATTCTATCTCAACCCACAACCTCGAGAGAACCGAAGTTGTTACAGTGTTCCAGAGAACTTCCATCTCAACCCACAACCTATAAGGAACCAAAGATGTTCCAGGGCTACAAAGATTCTATCCCAACGCACAATCATAGGGAACCTGAGAGCCAATTAGAAATCCAAATGAGGAACCCACTACATCATGGTTATCTAGGAAATGGAAAGGTAAGGCTGAAACCACTGTTAATCTAGGAAAGTCTCCATGCCAATGACAAAAAATAACCAAGGAACCACATGAATGTACCATGTATCCTTATCTCAATAAGGAATATAGACACGTCTGCAATGTAATCTTGTTGTAGCAACTGATCCAAGTTTTTCCCTGTGCACCGTTGATTTCATTTGCTTATTTTCTTTCTCTCTTCTCTTGGAGCTCTCTTGCTCTAAAATTGAAACAAAGCCAAAGAAATTGACAAAAAGTTGTGAAGTGTTTCTCTGATGCCTTTTTATCATTGATATCTAGTCTCTTCCTTTCCTTTTTTCCTTTTTTTTTCATTTTCCTTATTTTCCTCTCTAATTTCCCTTGCATGCATATTTTTGTCTCTTCATCTTCCTTTTCTCATGTTTTCCTTTATTTCTCAATTAAATTCCATTTATTGCCATTTTTCGTGTGCCAAATCGCTTTTCCAATTTCCATGGCCATTAATAAACCATAAGTGATGCTCACTATAATTTGTTACCCACCATTCAACTTGGAATACATGTCCCATGACCTTGGTCTTATTTTATTTACATGGAAAATCAACGAGGGGTTGTTACAAACCCCTCCCCCTTAGCGGGACACTGTCCTCGATGTCCTATGATGCTTATGACCAACAAAACATGCTTCCTATGGAGATTTGTAAAAATACTCATTGCAGTATTTACAATATATCAAATTGCTAAAAACATGATCATCATATTTCTCATTGGAGCTTCATAACACAACTTAACATAGTATTCACAACATATTACTTATTGGAAATTTATAACACAACACATTGCAGTATTTGTTGAGTCTTGAAAATGTCATTCGTTTCCATTACACTTTCACTATTATGTCCATTATTTCACCTCCATTTCACCTCCATTCACTACTATGTCACCACATTCATCCCACTTTCATTATCATTGGGCCACATTTATGTTTTTCCAATCTTTATTAATTATAAGCCTTTTAAGTGAATTTGTGGTTAAAAATTAGGAAATAATGTGCATAAGCTTATACCTAACCAATGGGTTGAGATTGTTGACATGTGTAGGTTGAAAGGAGGCTTCTAGAAGACCCTTATGTGTCACTCTAAGGCCAAATTCGAATTTGAGTGGAAAGAATCATGGGATCATGAGGATATGTGTCACATCTCCTAATTGTATTGTAACTCTAAGAAGACATGTGTCTTATTAGTTCCTATTTTGATTAGGACTCTAGAGGTAGAGGGAGTGATTCATGGACTCTCATTAATGAGATGGATTCTCATCTTTTCGTATAAATAGGAGATCTCTCTCCTTCATTTGTTAGCTTATTAGTCTCACCTAGCTTGGCTTGGCTTTTAGTTCTTTAGCTTGGAGTTTGTAGTTCTTCCTTGATGGCTTTTGAAAGCTTTGGAGAGCTTTGTTGTACTTTGTGATTTTGAAGAATTTGAATAAAGCTTTGATGTATCAACATGGAAGGAGATGTGAAGTAGATGCCATGGAGCACATTAGAATGTGAGGTAGAGTAGATTTCATTTTGTAATTTTGCTTTGATTTCATTATGCCATTTGATTGCTTTCACGTTTGATAGATTAGATTTTCCATTCATGCAATTTTAATTCATGTAAGTGTGTTCAACCGATTGATTGTAGATTAGTTTTTATTTACATGTTTTTGCATCAAATAGTGGCATGAGATTTGCCTCTCTGCTGACTTTGTTTTTTTAGCTTTTCAATTTCAGTTATGCTTTAATTTCAGTCTTATTCATTTGCTTTGTTAGTTAGTTTAGATATTAAATTCCTCATGTCATTTTTAGTTATCTCCGAAAGCCATAGCGAGACTAATGGCGAGGGATTGAAGTATGAGTGTGTAATTTGATATTAGTTTACCTTTCTACAAATTAGATATTAAATTACTCATGTCATTTTCAGTTACCTCCGAAAGCCAGAGCGAGTCGAATGGTGAGGGATTGAAGTATGAATGCGTAGTTTGATATTATTTTACCTTTCCAAAAATTAGATATTAAATTACTCATGTCATTTTCAGTTACCTCCAAAAGCCAGAGCGAGTCGAATGGTGAGCCCCTATGTTTAGCAGGAAATTGTGGAGGATTTTGAAATGAATGGTCAAGGAGACATAAAAATATGGAGAATTATCATCAGCAAGCTCAGTCAATGGGCTAAGCACAACTATAGGCACTTTTCATCTTGAAAATTGATAGAGTTAGGGGAGGTTTGTGTGGTTTTCAGCTCAAGAGCTTCCAGGATAAGCCTTCCAAACACTTCACTCTTTACAGGTTCTATCAGAGGCACATATATTTTTAACTTCTGAACTTCTGATTTAAAGCTAAAAAGGGAAGGGGACTTGTCAGGACCACTTACCTCTTGAGCTAGAGCTTTGAGGATGACTTGATCAGCTGCTGGTCCTTTTTGTCTGGTATTTTGTGACTCTATTTGGACAACAGGTTTTTCGGCAGGATTCTTCTTGGCATTGTTTGCTTGTGACCACATATTGTATCTTTGCTATTTACCAGTTTGCAAAACAACTTCCTTGTCCCACTCTTGACTGGTCTGGTCATGTAGCAATGAATCTTCATATGCAGTCAATATCAAAAATGTAGCACTGCCTTTATCTTCCATACAAAGAATCTCATCCTCTTCTTCAAGCTATTCCTCCTCCATGACTACATTCTGGAAAGGGGATTTAACCCTTTGTTCTTCATTAACTTCTTTACCCCTCTACATGATTTTCAACTATTCATTGGCTCTTCTGAATGGATTTGGGTTTCTTGGAGCCAATGTGCCTTGAGTCCTTGCTTTTCCTGAGTTCTGCTCAACCTTCAACTTAGATATCTTTGCATCCAATGACTCTATCATTCTAGTCATTTTATCTAATTTAGGCTTTGAAGATGAGGTAGAGGAAGAAGAAGCCTCACATCTCTGCCTCCTTCTCTTAGCATGACTTTTAAGCTTTTCTGCAGCCATAATATTAGATTCTACTTCTAGGGCTGCATCTTGCATATCAGCGAGAGTGGCACATATTATTTCTCTTAAGAGTAGGTAGAAATCAAATTCAAAAGCATTGGCATAAGTGAGTTTGGCAGAGGTGGGAGTAGGCTTTACTTCTGCTAGTATCTTACTATACATACGGTTAAATCTTTTATTAAAATCAGGCAATGATTCCCATTTTCCCTCTTTAGGTTACCAAACTCGGTATGGTAATATAGAAGGTCCTTCTTATCTCCCCGGTGCTTCAAAAATGCATCATCTAAGGCTTCAATGTCTGCTATAGATCTAGGGGTCAATTCTCTGAACCACGTTTTTGCCTCTCCATCAAGGCTCTAGAAAAAAACTCTCATCCACACATCATCCTCACTTATATCCAGGTTATGAACATAACTATAAAAAGCCTCAAGGTGTTCTTCAGTTGTTACTTCCTCTCTGCCAGTGAACTTGGGCATATATTTTTTATACTCTCCTGCAAGCATTGCATTCAAAGTAACAGGCAAAATTAAGGGTCCATACCTAGTAACTATGATTCTTTCCATCTTCGTGGGTGCTTGCCAACCTACCATGACTAGGATATGTGGAAGGATACTAGCAAGTTGACTAGTAGGAAACAATGGAATAGATGACAAAGACATAGGGATATGATGGAACGTATGGGGTAATTTCTTTGGACTGAGGTCCAAAGGGGATCTAAATGAACAAGGGGCTTTATGAATCTCTGAAGGTGATTCTTCACTAACAATGTTAGGCTCTAGATCTTCAAACTGTATATTCTCAACCATAATTTTATCTTGCAGAGATACATAAGATTTCTTAAGCTTACCTGATCCTGATGCTCCTTTCAATGATGTTTTCTTCTGCTTAAAAATCTTCTGAAGGTCAAGCACTGGGTCAGTTGGTGATTTCTAAGGATTTCTTCAAGTATGCCTCACAAACTGAGCCAGAACTACAATGTGGAGTCGCCAAAGGTTGGTCCTCTAGTAGAGTTGCCAGATAGATGATTACAACTAGAAATGTGTCCAGACCTTGTCTATCATCAAAATCTGGAACTGTGTCATTCTCCTAGGGAAGCTTAGCTTCAATCTCCTCTCCCCGGCAACAACTCCAATTAATATTATCACCCTAAGAAACTCTCCTAGGTTGTATCTCAGCGATGCTCGGGAACATTACAAACTCAACAAGGTGTTGGAAATGGATGAATGGAAGGAATGATTCTTGTTTAAGCCAGATAACCACTCCTACTATGCTTGACTCCAGACATGCTTGAACAACTCCAGACTACAAGGCGTTAGACCACCAATTACTCATAGTTTAAGGATTAGGTGAATATGGAGAATACTAACCATACCAGCAGATGCACAAGACCCTATGATGGCCAGCTGCAACTAGTAAAGAAGTCTACAAATCTATTTCCTAATGCACAGACAGGATGACATCTCTCTGGCACTAAGTTAACAAAAACCTGCATAACACATTCAATGATACATACTAGACTTCAAGACAGAGGTAGGATGAAAGCTCCTCTAATGCAAAACATCCAAAGTACATGAAAATTGCTTAAGAGGCACTGCCTAGAACATAATAGAAGTGGAAAGTGAGCAATTAATAGCAAAAGAAGCTTGTATTAGTTTAAAATGCTGACGAGACGCTGCAAGTATCAAAGCAGTTACAGTCTCCAGAAGTTGAACCTTACATCAAAACAACAACCATCAACCCTGATTACATCTTTTATTCTTGGTATATATAGAGCCTCATTACAAATATATTTTGCTATTCTAGGTGTGGAGGGGTCATAATTGACAACCAACTACTTTAACTGTCTGATGGAGTCTTTGGTACAATTGACCTGCTTTAGTGAATGAATTTGATCTTCTCGGATGTTCTATTGTCCTTCTCGGGCAGGTGGAGTGTTGTATGGGTGGAATTCCATGAGTGATAAATGCGTTTAACTACTCGAGGCTGGTCCTTTCATTCTTGGCCATCCTTCCTGTTAAATGCAGTTGCTGAGGATCTGCTACGAATGGTTCCGGGAACTGGTTATGCTCATCATTTGGATGCACAAAGCAGTTAAGGAATGTGGACTTCATGGCGAGTGTATGAGCAGGGATGAGGAGAAACATCGACAGTTGCATCACGTATATGAACGGCAGATAGTGCTTGGAGGGAAGTATCAGGAGGACACGGGGTAAGGTGATTCTGAGCCATTGGATCTCGGGTGAGCAGATCCAACGGTTGTCAAGTGGAGGATATGCACGAGGGTTAACGAGCGGGGAAAGCGGTTTCGATGGTGGGTGGTATTGCTTGCACCACTTTTGGAGGGTGAGCAGTAATCATACAAGGGCGAGCGATGCGAGTTATTGGGCTACGCGTGGTGGATGGGACGAGACGAAAGCAATTTTGATCATGAGTTAACGTGCGGTTGGTTTGCAGGCATGGGAGGAGTGAATGTCTTTCGATCGCAGCGGAGTTGATCGGACAACATGGGTTTGAATGCACAAGTTTCATTTGATGTGACAAGGAAACAACAGGTTAGGGTCTTTGTGAAAGCACACAGTTATATGGGTTTAAAACTTAGCACTTAGGGGCTAGATGAAACAGGGGCTTATGTTGAGTTTTGGAGGAAAACAAAGATGGCAGGTGTTAAAAGAGTGTATGGAGAATAAAGGAGAAGGGAGAAACAGACTTCTACAAACTGCCTCGGAGCATAACACACAGCCAAGCTGGTATTTGGTCCTCCAAATATCAAGACATGTAGTAGAGCTAACAACTATCATTCCTGAACGTTGTGTCATCAGTCAAATTCCATCTCTAAAATCACTACACTCATTTTGTGTCGTTGATGTGGAATACATCAAGGCCCTCCTATGATCGGTTTCTTCTTGTTGACATCAATACATTATCCGAGAAGTTGACTTAGAAACATGCATTCAGTAACTTGAGGCTTGCACGCATCAATGACAGGTTGCTCGGTTCCGGCGATAGGCATACATCAATGGCCTTCGACTGAAAGACTTTGTATGGTGTTCGACATCAAATCATCCGTTCACACCATGCAAAATGTACTACAGTACCTTGAGGATCATTATCATTATTGGTGATTTCTCTCGCATCTGTTAACAACTTACCTCATTAGCCAGTAATCAGATGGTGTCTTCCCATGTTCGACCTCAGATCAAATATTCACATGGTTAGACTCGTACTTGAGCAAATGATTGAACAAGATAGAAGACCATGGATCTAGTTTCATCCTTCCGAGTTGCGATTTTGGGAGTACTAAATTATATGTACAATGGTTTTACATGGATAGTCATTCCGATCATGGGTCTATATCTCTAGACGATTGTTTATATATATGTAATGAAATTTTATAAGCTCATCATGGGTATACCTTCCCTCAACAATTCATATAGAATCAAATATTATGATATATGTGTTGTAATTTATCCAAATCACCTTCCACTTTGATACCTCATCATCACATCGTAAAACATTTCATTTGACATTGGAATTTTTCCAACTTCATGCTTTAGGGGGCAGCTATTACAGATCCATTTGGGCACATCAAATCCCAAAACCTAGATTAGTTTTTGAGGGCTCATCAAACCCTAATTTCAGTTGCTTCATGCCCTAAACATGTCACCCCTTTGAATGCCTCCTTCCTAGACAGTTTCACGACTTGAAGACATCCAAAACTAGCCTCTAGAGGGACTAGCGTAGGTAAGTCCTTATGTAGGTGCAATGCAGAGTAGTTAAGTCCACTACTAGGGTGCTTTGCAGAGCACTTAGGCTTCCTTTCACTTGCACTAGGCGAGAATGAGAAAAATTCACATAGGGTTTGCATAATATTCTTATCTTTTGGAGTCATCTAGAAGGTTCCCTCACTTATCAACTCCTATGAGATTGAAAATGGATGGGGAATGAGTTAAGGTGCATCATATCCTCTCATCCCTTCCTCCATGGAACTAATTCTAAGTATGGAAGGCCATTCAATGCCACCATTAATGACAAAACCTCCTTCATCTTCCTATAAATTGACCACTCATCTAAGTTATCATGGGCTAGAATATGTTGAATTGCAAGGAGATAATGTTGCTATGAGATTTGACTTTGAAGCAAGTGTTGTAATGCTACAAGTTTTTCATCCTTTTGATGTGATGTGGATGGGATCCGAACTAGAGGAATGGCTTTGAATCAGGCACCAATGGTTTTAATTCCTTCTTTTATCTAATAAAGTGTTTGAACCTTATTCCCATATGTTTGTATTTTTTCATAATGCTTATGTGTGTGAATTGTATCTAATTCCTTTCACCTATATTCAATAGATCATATGCTTTGATCGGTTTTTGTCTTCTGTTGTGTTTACAGGGTACTTCTTAAGTGGATTAAGTATGGGAAGGAGTGACATTATCGAGACAAGGGAGACGAGAGGAAAGTGGAACTACAGGTAGGCCTTCTATCTTCTCATCTTATCTATTACTTATAGGAAAAGTCTAAAACACTTTAAACTGTTGTTCTAGATACATCTACTTATCTAGGGAATTAGTATTTATCCGTAGATGCTAAATTCTCCAAAACAAATAGGTATGTCCATTTTGGAATAGAGATTTCTCAATTTTAATTTAATTATTAATAATTATTAGGTGGAATTGTCAAGATGTAACCTCCATGGAATAGTCTCCAATATTTATGTGGATAAACATGTCTATTTCATAATAGGCCTTATAGAATTATTAATTTAACTAATAATAATTATTAGGTGGATGTAGAGATTTAACCTCCAATATGCTAGAATATTCATAGTAGTATTCAGATACCAATTGTTAATATTTATCTCCAAGTTAATTATGCTCATTTATTGAATTTATCTCAAATTAATTAATTAAAGAAAATGTCATATCAACATGTGTCATATTGGGAATGTGGTATTAATAATCCATGGTATTGTAACAAAATATACGTACAAGTTAAGAATTTCCAAGGTAAAGTGGGGGTGAATCTCTATGGTTAAGAATAATGTTTAACTCATATATTTTTTTTTATAATTAATAATAATAATAATAATTTAAAATAAAGTTATAATTTATGACATCAATCTCTTCATCCACACCCTTTACACCATATATATTTTTTTTATATTCTCTTAGAAGATAAACCCAAGTTTTTCGAATATAATCATTAATAAAAGTTAAAAAGGAAATATCGTTAACCAAAGCATGTGTTTTCATTGGTCCACACAATTTTTTTTGTACATTCTTCGATGCATATTTCACTATATATGAAATTATAGATACAAATTTCTCTCTGTGATGCTTTGTAAGTATACAACTCCCACATGAGCTTACTAGTTCTTGAATTTTAGGTAGCCCATACACCATCAACTTCTTTTATAAAAAATCTAGAACACCAAAAGATAAAAGACCATATTTTAAATTCCATAACCAATATTCATCGAAGCACTTAGTTTTATAAGCATGCAAAGAGTCAGTGAATTTATTTTTCATTATAAGTGGAAACAACCATTTCTTTTTTATCTCCACCCTTGTTGTCAACTACTTACTTGGGTACTTACTAATGATTTTACATACCTTGTCCTTGAAGAACACTTTGTATATTTTCTCTATTAGTTTCCCAATGCTTAACAAATTTCATTTTAAACTAGGTACATAGTATACATCATTGATCATTCTTCTTTCACCATTTCTAGTATATACAACAATCACTCCTTTACCTTTAACACATACCTTATTTTCATTGGCTAACTTTACGTCGTACTAAATACTAGTGTCTAGACTCACAAACAAATATATGTTTCCATTCATGTGATTGAGGCACCTACTATCTAAAACCCAAACATCATTTGAACTTTCTTGAGTCACATCATAGGTCAAAAACACAAGTTTATGATTATCAGAATCCTCTTTGATTCCTCCCTACCAAATTTTGTTGTTACTCACTATTAAATTAAAAGGGAATTGTTGAGATTTCTCCTCAAATCTAAAATTATTTATGTTGTCCCTTTGATTAGATATTTTCCTCCTCTTCCTATGTCACTTAACCTTCCTATGCCTCTTGATTTAGTAAGTTGCATTTTATTTTTTAAGGACTTCCCCAATGGATTACCATCATATCTTGTCATCATGGATTCATGTGCAACCAAAGAATGAGTGAACTCATAAATTTGCATTTGAATATTATATTTAAGCTCTTCAATGGATACAACCATACCTTCAAACTTCTTTGGAAGACTTTGGAGGAATTTCTCAATCACTTTCTTATTTCATATGTAATCACCATATTGTCTTAATTGATTAACATTGTTCCACCATTGCTCATGACCTGTCATAAAACTAACCACAATATCACTATCTTTCATTTTCAAATTCTCGAAATATCTCCTCAAGTTTTGTAACTTAACGTTATTCATCTTGGATACACCTATAAAAACCCTTTTTGGTTACCTCCTCATATAAATATTTTCATGTGTAATGGTAATTAATTTTGACAAATGTAAAAGTAATTGGATTGATGAGAGGACATGGATTCAAAGCTTGAGAGGAAAATTTTCTTGGGAATTTCTTGGGGAAATAACCAAGATTAGAATTTTGCATTAAATGGCCACCCATATCCTTGTTGAATTAAAAATAAGTTGGTACAACAATTAAACTGGAGTATGGTTGGTTGACCAAAAGGATGAACCAACCTAATCTCATGGGACATGTTGTTCCAGTCCACATGGAAATTAATTTCAAAATTAAAAAGGTGTTATAGTGTGGTATACACTTGATAGCGAGAGACACAAAGACATGTTACTGCGAGCAAGATTACATACTCAATAGAGGACCATACTACGAGAGAAAACACTCTCGATTTCTCAAGAGATTTGCAAGTGAATGACTAAGGAAAAATACCATAAAATATTAGTGAATACACTCGCTTGGAGCATGTTTAGGAGCACAGATTAAAGATGAACTTGTGGTGTTAAGAAGTTGGAGTCATTGTGGAATCTTGATCCTTGCTTAGTATGTGGAGAAATTGTGCAGTCTGGGAGTTCTTTCAATGTTTCACAGGTGGATACCATGAAGGAAGACTCTAGATTCCCATGAAACATATTAGGTAGAGACATGTTGTGTTATGGATTCCTTCCAGATTGTAGGTGGAGGCACTGTGGGATATAGATTGTTGTAGTGTGAATCAAACGGAGACATTGTGAGCTCTAGATTCTTGTAGTTATTATTGGGTGGATGATTGTGTGCTCTAGATTCTCTAAAGTGTTGCTTGGGTGGAGATACTATGTACTTTCGACTCCTGGGTGCTAGGTGGAGCCACTGTGTGCTATGGATTCCTATGTGAATTATGAACTAGACTAGTGTGAGTGTCCTTTAAACACTTCAATCCTAAAACTCTAAATATGGATTAGGCGTGGTTAACTACAAGATATAATGGCAGTGTAATTGGCCTACAATTGGGAGGAGAGTTGAAGTCCCTTGCTTAGTTTCCAGTCACTCTACTAATAAGGTAAGTTGCTTACTTGTATACTTATGTGTACCTATTGCACTTTGAATGACAAAAATTGTTGTTATTTGACAACGAGTGTATCAACACAACTAATGATGGAATATGTATTCTTATGTTATTTCAATGAGATGGTTTGTATGATTATTGTCATGGAATGAGGGGCTTACAAACCCCTATAGTTTCCTATATATTTTATAATTTGTAGATCAATCTACATGATTATGTATGACTATCTAATGAACCCAATTAAACCATTATAGTGTGTGAAATTAGCTAGTTTGGGTGCTATAACAGTCAAGGAGTCGATCTTGTGTAAGAACTATGGAAAATCTATTCTTAAAGGGATTTGTATGGTGTGTAAAAAATTAGCATGGATTTTTGTTGTACACGAATGATTATTTTCCCTCTTTACTCATGGACCAATAATGAATTAATGCATGATATATTATGGAATCTAATAGAAATTATTTTAGATCCATTCCATAGGAGGATTTGGTATTACAATAGAAGAAACCATAGAGCATTGTTAGTCATCGATTGGCTGGTTATAATTCCTATTAATATGTGGATTCTGTCTAAGGTTTGAACTTGGATTGTTTCTACTTGATGTAAGAATGTATTCCAATGATCATGGAGGTTTTGGGCAAAGTTGTTCTTCTAGGACAACCTTGGCCAGTTCGCTAAAAAGGTTAAGGAAAAACCTTAAATCATTTTGAGTTGAATAAGCATGAATTAACACTGTACTTGGGAGTATCTGGGCCAGATAAAATTCTGGTGATCTACGCATATATGGGAATCTCAATATATTGGAGAATTGTTGTGACAAATTTCATGGGGAAACCAGATACAGATGAGGCTTGATACATATGCAAAAGGATTGATTCAAGGTTTACCTAGTGTGGGGCCCAATTTGAGTAAACCCCATGAGGCCCACAGTTGGATATTGGGGATTATGGAAATATGTTTGGGAATTTTGATGCATATGGGAATCCAAATCATTTGCCTCATGATAAAAAGTCATATACACTAGATACAGTGTATCACCAAATGTTTACAACAAGTCCTAACACAAAGAGGAATACAAATGCTTTTTATGTGAAAATTTCGTAGTAGTGACATATTCCTTTACAAACTGGATATAGTGTAAAACAAAGAAATAAAATCCGAGGGCCAGACTTGGTGGGGTCCACAAGATTTTCTATGCGGCAAGGGTTACATGGATGTAGCCATGCTGACATTGGTGTGAAGGATAACATGGAACCACCTAGTGAGGTCCACGCAAGCACAACATGGGTGCCATGTGGCAGGATCTTGTTTGTGTGGCAACGATTACGTGACCAAACTTTAAATGGGCATAATTTTTGGCCTCGGTTTCAGATCGATATAAAAATCATATCGTAGAAAATCTCTTGATGAGTTAGAGGTGATGGTATGTTCCAAAGTTAATTCCACTAACTTTGGGAATGAAATATTGTTATAACCCCATCTTCATAATGAGACCATGGAGGTCAACTTAGTTAAAAGTAACTCCTCTCATTAACCTAGAAATGTCCAAGGGGGTGGGAGGGAGCGTTACAACTCTATGATAACAAGTTTCAAGAGTGTCCCAAGCCTTCTTTGAAGAATTTGCACTTGACTCTAGAAATATAATGTCATTTAAACCTTGTTGGATTAAACCAAGAGCTTTATTATCCTTCTTTTAGTTCTCCTTCAAAAGAGTTCACGAAGCATTTGTTAGAGCCATATTTTTTGCTTGATCAACAAACTTTGGATACTCATAGTGAAAATTCACCGATAATGTAGTAATGTTCTCATTCTCATAAACTAATAATCATAACTTCTCTACGTTAAAATAAGAACCTATGATGATATTTCAATTCAGCATTTGAACAATTGAAGTATTAGAATTTTTTCTAAGGTTGATACCAAATTGAAAGTGATAAGGCACAATGTAATACATAGCTATATCTTCCAACTCACGACATGTTTTAAGTATGAAAAAAAATGACATAATAACGAAAAAATGGTAGCATATAAAGCGTAAGATTTCACAAATACAATACTCTATTCACAACAACAAATTACCCTGAAATTGTAACAATATGTAACAGAGTTGTGAAACAACCAAAAGTGTAATAATGTACCATGAATAAAATTATAGCAATAGATAATGAATAACGTTATAGCAATGAGCAGATGAATAAAGTTATAGAAATGGGCAGATGTTGCAGCAACTGTGCACTACAACTAAACAAAAATACTTTATTTAAACGTTTTTATTACACTACGTTGTTTCCTTCCTTTTGTTACATTCATCCATATTTATACATAGTTTTAAGTGGGTTAGTTGGGATTAAAAAAAATGCATAGCCTTCAGTGAGTTAATTGGAGTTGTTTTCGGAGTTTAAATAAAAAGTTTGTCGCTTCGTTGATAACCCTTCAAATCTCAATTATGTAAAATGACAAAATTGAAATAAATTTAATGGCGTTGTTGCTCCCTGGGAGTTCAATTATTTGAGGTAATGGTAGCTCTTTACAATTTCATGCCATCCTTAAGGTTTCATGGAATTGAGGTTGTGGTCACTGTTCAAGAGTTAGGAGACTCGTGAAATAATTATTTAAGAAATTATGAAAATAAATTTTAATAATATTGGTGTTGTTTAAGTTTTAATAATAAAAAAATTTAATATGATTATAGGTGAACATTGCGATTTTTGATTATTTAAAATGTAACTTTTTCTTAAAAAAAATTTACTACTTCTAAATTATATAAATCGCTAGAAATTATAATTACTCGCGCTTGTGGAGTCAGCTAAACATAGAGAGTCAAATTGAGTTAAGTGATATACGACTTTGAGTGTGTGATTTCATGTGGTTGCATGTCATGATATTTTAGGCAATTAGCTAGTTGAAAAATGTTTAAATGCCCTTCACTAGATTCATTGTAATCATCATATTTTGTGTGATAAAAAAAGTGCAGCTTATATTTTATGTTTAAATTTATGTTTTGTTTTCTCTTCCATTCCAATAAATTGGTATCGGAGAGAGGTTACAAAAAGCGAAACATGGAATAGATTAACAGCAACCTTTGTGAAAGAAAAATGATATAGTTTTTTCTATTGTTAGTAGGCTTAACAAAAAGCCGCGTTACAAAACTTACGGTGTTCCGCAGTTCCGCATGCACGCGGATTCGATCTGTGGTTGTTGGAAGCCTTAAACAACTAAGATGAAAGTAGTTAACATGCAATAATTTAAACGATATAGAGCATTAGCGTGGAAGCTACTACCAAAGTTTGTTGTTTGACTTCTTAAATTCTTAAATACCTAGGTGAAAGAACAACGTGTTGGTGAAAGGTCTTTTCTTAATGCCTTTTAAAAGATTCATGAAGTTTGAAGAGCTTATTATTAAAGGTTTTTATTACAGTTTTCAAAAATGCTTTTTTTTTAAAGGGTTAGGGAAAAACAATTTTTTTAAAAAGGTTTTCTTAATTAAAAAATAATATAAAAATTTGGGATTTTTTTATTTAGAAAGAGATTTTTTTTACGTTTTTTTATTGGCAAGAGAATTTAAGGTTTTCTAAATTTTGTGAGTCTACAAATTTATTTGGTTTTTGGTCAAGCATGATAATGTTTTAAGTGAAGATTGTGCATATTGAAAATCATATTTTCTTTCGGGAGCGATATGGAAGCCAACCTCATCCAATCAACAAAGCAACTATAAGAAAAGGAATGACAATAATCATGGGTCGCAAAGAATGACTAAAGAAAACTAAGAAAAGGAATTGAAAAGCAGAGACAAAGATGGTTGCCATTGTTAGAGAGGTTTAGGCTGCAGCTGAGGAATTGAGAATTCTAACAGAAGACAAAAAAGAAATCAAGGGTGATTGGTGTAGCTTTGATTTATTACCACCTCCTATGTTTACAGCTTTATAGGTGAATATTGTGATCATTGGATTATCAAGATGTTAACTTTTCTTAGAGCTAAATAATTAATTGAGTATGAGTCTAATAACCCATATGATGCAGTATGTGATGTTTTAGCATTAAATTTTATAAAATATGCATTGGATGAGAAGTGTTTGTGAAAGGTAGCAAAATCTACAACTTCCAAGGAAGCATGGAAGATCTTGGAAGCAGAGTTTGGCACAAAGGAGAGTGAAATGCAACATGTTATGTCACAAGCAAAGAAGTCAGCCACAGATTTGAGCATAGATGAGCAAGACTCTGAAAGTAAAACATAGCTTGAAGAATCCCACTCAAAAGTGGATGATGGTTGTCAATACCATAAAATTGAAACCCATTATGCAAGCATGCATATGGAAGAAGAAGATGTAGCAAAGATTGCAAAGAGACAAGCAACAACCTCTATGTGTGAAAAAAAGCAAGAGCATATAAATGCTCAAAGAATCCACTATAACGTGGATGATACAGATGGTGAATCCCACTGTGATGAGACACATGTGGATGATAACTGCAAAGTTATATGTGAATTGGTGAATCCAACCGCAAATGATGGACTTAGTGAAGTTGAAATTGATAATGAGCACATGCATGCTCAGATATACCATTATAGTATGGATGACCATTATATTGATGATATGTGTGGTTTCTTTTTTGAAAAAGAGATTGATTGTGGAAATACGGTAAGGGCCATGAAGGTTGAAACTGTCATTGTAGCAGCAAGATTTGAAGCAATTGGAACTGCTCATGAAGCAATATGTCATCTACCAGTAGTTGATGATCAAGAATAGGATAAAGTGATTGAAGAGTTTTTTATTACAATATCCACTAACAGCATAGCAATGGAAGACAACCTCCATGTAGTTGAAAAGAAGTCAGATGTAGAGTAGGAAGCTTTCACTGAAGAGAGTCATGTTAAAGATTTTTTTAACATTGTTTTTGAATATGCAAGTGTTCTTAATAACATGGACAAAGAAGTTGAAAGCAAGGTTGTTAATAGGTTTCATGTAGATTTCAATCTCATTGAAGAATGGATTCAAAAACCAATAGGGTAAATTGAAACGAGCCAAACTCATGGATATAAAGCACAAGAAGCAAAATAAAGAAGAAATTTTGAAGGTGCAATGTTTTGGCAGCAATCCATGGTTGAACGAATATTTGAAGAGGAAGGTGTAGAAGACATGATCCAATTATTTTTTAGAACAAGTTCAAAGCAAGTCAAAGAAAAATTTCATCAATAGCAAGTAAATAAAGCTTACAACAAGAAAGTTCAACAGAGAATGAAGCAATTTCGAGGATATAGAATCTGGAAGCATTGAAAAAGAAAATGCAAAATTTTAAAATTCTTGAGTCATTGTAAGCTTCGTTGACACATAGACCAACACACATGTTTATGTGATAGTGAAGTCATGTTGAGTCATACGGTCGTAATTAAGGGGGCGCGTTAGAAATTGTAATTACTCCCACATGTGGAGGCAGTGAAACATAGAGAGTCAGTTAGCTGAGTGATTGAGTGGTTGATTGTTTGAGTCTTGAGTCAAGTTGAGTTAAGTGATAGACCACTTTGAGTGTGTGATTGCATATCAAGATATTTTAGGCAATTAGCTAGTTGGAAACAGTTTAACTACCCTTCACCAAGTTCATTGTAATCATCATGTTTTATATGATCAATAGAAGAACAATAGCTCGTGTCTTATGTGAATTCATGTTTTGTCTTTTTGTCTTTCCAACATAAATCACACAAATCGAACTGGTGTGGTTTTAATAAATTTATTCTAGATTTCAAAATAAAGTGAGAAATATAAAAACGCTTCAAAACATTTTTTCACTTGATAAATCAGACTTTTCCATCAAAATGAACAATATAGTTTAGATATAAAAAATATGTTACGAGTGGCCACCAATAACACATGGAATATTTTGAGCTACATTTATAGTATAGCGGTGGCAAATATAATACCAACATATTCAAACCCCGAGGAAAATTGATAACGCTATGCACCACTACCATCATAGTCACAGTTGTAGTGGCTAGATAAGAACATTGAATATTTGGTCCTTTACTTCATTGTCAAGAAGGCATATGCCATATTTGTATTTGAAGAAAAAGTGCATGCCTCGTGCAAGATTGAAAGTAAACATTTTGTAACACAGCGACACATTGTCATGCTTTAGAAATTCCCAATTCAGTTGGCTGACAGAAAGATCCAAGATGCCTTTCATATGATTTAACGCATCTTTCCCGGTACATTTGGGATTTTATTTAGGATAACACTCTAAACCTAACTCACCGCGTTCCTTATATTTCTTCACACACACACACTAGAAAATGTTAAAACAAATGCTAATCTCATCACGTTTAAAACAAAGCTTAGTTTCAATGTCGAATACCTCAAAATCTATTATGCCGTGCTTGAGTAGGACGGTCAATTCTAAGAGATTATGGAACTTGGATGGATAAAATATTTGGTTCAGAATGTCGTCTGTCGAAGTTGGCCCATTAAAAGAAGCAGAATCAAACCTAACACACATCCCCAAGCTAGTGTGGCCATTCTTATAGTACTCATTAAATGAGGGGACATATCCAGCCGCCACCCATTCCGCTTCTTGCACATAGTACTCAACGTATTGCTCCCACTAAAAGTGAAGGAAGTGAGTCAAATATTTGATTCATTTAGACATCATAATAACAACCTCTTTATTTTATTTTTTAAAATGGTACAAGCATGTTTTGCCTTGATGTCCATAATAACTAGCAATTGTTCCAAAAGGTACAAAGAGAGGCCGATAGGATTATTAAATTGGAATTGTTGAATTTTTGTAGAAGAGTTAATTGGTTTGTGGGAAACTTTGCTTTCTTGGACTGGATAATTGTGCAATTACTTTTCTTTAGATGTTTTGTTTATACCTATATTACAAGGAACACATTGAATGTCTTATTTCATTTTAGAGTAAGTTAATTACCCAAAATCAAGAAACCTCTATAGATGGCCAAGCATATACGAAGGATACATCTCATTCACATGCAATAACAAATCCATCTTTTCTTTTCTCTGAGTAAAATTTCAAAAGCATGAACACATGCCATTTCATATGCACAATA
Source organism: Pinus taeda (assembly GCA_000404065.3). NCBI lineage: Eukaryota > Viridiplantae > Streptophyta > Pinopsida > Pinales > Pinaceae > Pinus > Pinus taeda. The sequence goes on along the minus strand of APFE031603877.1, from coordinate 20,989 downwards.
AACCCAACTTCTGAAATTTCAATGCTTGGATGCATCTCATTCATATGCTACAATAAACCCATATTTTCCTTAAATTTCAATCGATAAACACATCCATTCATGAGCCATAACATAACCAAAAAAACAAAACCCAGGACTGCACTGCCAGAGCATTATCCCCATTCAAAAGCAAAAAGGTAGCAAATATAAACGGCAGTGTTCCATAATCTTGACTGCGCAAACCAACCATTGCCATGTAAAAAATCAAGAAAATAAACAAAACCTACACACCCGACCTGTAAGCAAACGTCATTAACATGAACAGAGAATAACACTCGCTATCACAGATTGTATATTTGATGTTGGACGGTGTCAAAACATTATAAAACCATATGTATGCCATCTTTTTTTAATGTTGCGACGGAAGGAAATGAAATCCACACTCTGATCTATGCCCTGTGTAAAAGTAACTCACACACATGCTTTAATTAAACAGTCTGCAATGAAATTAACAAATGAATAGAAGTGAAACGCTGAAATGTAAATCTACAAATGCTAGTAATGTAAATCTACAGAATTGGAATGTTGGTAATGTAAATCTATAGAGCTGTGGTTTAATCTAGCTAAATCTCCTAGTTGTGGTGGGCCCTGCCACTTCTGGGAGCAGGAAAACTTATAGAAACTAGAGAATTAAAATCTACGCAAACTTAATCAACCTGTCTCGTTTGATTCAATCTACCAGTGTCAAGGAAAATCAACTAGTTCTTTCATTAAAGGAAAATAGTTTGCCTTACATTCAACGGTAATTACATATTCCAAAATAAAAACCTATCTATTATTCCTTTTCCAGGATCAGAGCACACAACTTTATAATACATCCAATACAAAATTGGAAATGATCTGCTCTACGGATCTCTCCACAAGATAAACTAACCAATCTAAATAAAATGACAAGCGACTGAACCTCAATTTGGAGATCAGCTTCCTCTTTGAATTAGTAAATACGAATGAGATCGGATTTGTTGTGCTGCACTCTTAAAAACTCATGCACTTTGAAATGGAAGACTTCACCCACTTGTAAATGAATTGGAAACGCGTTCCAATCAAAGCATTTAATCATGTTGTTAAGATCTAGTTCAAATCGCATGATTCCTAATACTTTTCCAGATCCAACTTCACATATACAAAACCTATGCACCCGTCCTGTAAGCCAATGCCATTAACGTGAACGAAGAATAACACACGCTGTCACAGATTTTATATTTTACGTTGGACTGTGTCAAAATGTTATAAAACCACATGTATGCCATATTTTTTTAATGTTGCAACGGAACGAAATGAAATCCACACTCTGATCTACGCCCTGTGTAAAAATAACTCACACACATGCTGTAATTAAACAATCTGCAATGAAATTAACAAATGAACAGAATTGAAACGCTGAAATGTAAATCTACAGATGCTGGTAATGTAAAACTACAGCATTGTGGTTTAATCTAGTGAAATCTCCCAGTTGTGGTAGGCCCTGCCACTTCTGGGAGCAGGAAAACTTATAGAAACTGGAGAATTAAAATCTACACAAGCTTAATCAACCTGTCAATCCAGCACGCCCTATGTCACAATCAACAATGTGAGCTACAGGGTTTTGGGCTACAATCAAAAGAGTATGAAAATCACCAGTGGCAGAGTTTTTACAGATTGTGGCCTTCCAGAAGCTCCTGTTAATCTCACCGCCTCTCTGTTTAAACTTGCTGGTTCGTCCTACCAAAGTATAACCCTGGGAATAGGATGCCCGACAATAGGAAATTTGCACGTGCTCAATGTCCCTTGTGGTAATGATAATGGTACATGAGTATTTCCTTCTGAGCTGGAAGGAATCAAGTGGGCTCCCTACATCTCAACTGTTTGATTCCCTGTCCTACAACAATTATCTTCTTTAACTTTGCAGAACCTTTGGGACGTTCTGCGTGGAGATTTTGAAATCGAATGGAATAAAACTAATGAAGCATTCAAAATGTGCAGCCACTGTATGTCAAGCGCAGGAATCTGTCGATACAATGTTTCTAATTCCAGCAAGCCTTTCCTCTGCTACCTTCCTCAAAGTCCAGGTTTGCCATAGAACGCCAGCCAACAACAAAGCTCAGATTCAGTAAAGAACGCTAGCCAACCACAACACCCGACTTCGGCACAAAATACTAGACAACCTGGTGGGTTTGTCTTGGGTTTAAGAAGTAATGGTTGTTTCAATTTATTGAAGGTATATTATTTGTTGTAGTTTCATTTTTTGCTGAATTTTCTTGGTTGGATTTGTTGTAGGTGATTCCCATACTCAAACTAATACAATAAATCCCAACAATGGTATTTCCCATCTGAAACCTAGAGGCAAACCTTATAGTGGGATTCTCATAGGTAATCATGGGTTCTATGTACAAGGAATTTAATTAATTGCGGTGGGAATTTGATGATGAAAATTTGGTGATGAAGTTCTTGGTTATGACCTTAAAATTTAAGAGAGGAACCTTTTTAATTTTAGTAATTTTTTTGGGATCGAAGTTGATAGATTTATCTAGTCTCTGCTAAGATAACTTTATTTAGAATCAGGGTAAAACTCTCAACCTATCTTAAATGGTTCAAACTCTGAACAAACCTTAAAGAAGGTAACAATAAAAAATATATACTATTCTTTCTGACTTATTTATATCTAGGATTTCAAAATTATTTTGGAATCCTATGGACAAGAGGTAGATCAATTGTTTGAAATAGCTCCTATTGACCAATACAAATACTTTGAAGTAGTTCGTGCAGTCAAATTCTAAAATATTCCAATAATCCACCATCAAGATAAAAATGGCCCAATTTATATTGATGGGTTATTCCAATTTTAACACAATTTCCAAAATTATTGTAACTACCCACTATGTATGATCCTTGTATGAAATGATTTCATTTTATATGCAAAATGTGTACAGTCTTGATACCTTCTTCTTGTTTGGCAGCACAGGTGTCTTTGTTGGATTTTCTTTACTAATGACCTCTGTAGCAGTGCTAGTAGCACGTATGCATAAAAGGGATCATTGGACCAAACAAAGACTTGAGAGAACTGAGTATTGCAAGGATAACGAATTGGGTGCTTTGTGTATGAATGATTCTTATCTACCATTTTTCTGTTACGAAGAGCTTGAAGAAGCCACTCGCTTCCTTGATGAGAAGAAAGAATTAGGAGACGGTGCGTTTGGCTCTGTTTATCCAGGAAATCTCTAGGATGGGCGTCTCGTGGTAGTGAAAAGCCTTTATCACGATAACTCTAGAAAACTTGAACAGATTTCTAACGAAGTCAGGATACTGTCTTGACTCAAACATCCCAACCTTATTCTTCTAATTGGGTACTGCCAGGATCGTAGAGAATTGCTTCTGGTTTATGAGTATGTGCCAAATGGTACCTTGGTCGATCATCTTCATGGGGAAAATAGAGGAAAGGGCTTGTCCTGGGAAACGAGGCTAAATATAGCAGTAGAAATGGCCCAAGCCTTGGCATATCTCCATTTCTGCGCTAAACTGCCCATATTCCACAGGTTTTTCTGGACGAGAATTTCAAGGCTAAAGTGGCCAATTTTGGGTTCTCTAGGCTTGCTCCCATAGAAGCCCAAGAAATTATTACTGGCCCCCACAAGGATTCACCAACGTGTGGTCTATATGAGGCTAGTCAAGCCCATGCAGGCACTATATTAGGTATGAACACTGTGGGTCACAGGAATTAGTCTGCTTTACATTCAATGGTAATTACACGTCCCAAAATAAAAACCTCTCTATTATGGAAGAAGAACAATGCTTGCCAAAATCCAGGGAAGAAAAATAGTAACAACAACTGGCAAACCAAAGAAACGATTAACTCTGAGGCCAAGAGTGACATAAAATAATGGGAAAAAGCAATGAAAATATCTTCTAGAGTGACATAAAAGAATGGGAAAAGGTAGTAAGTGAAAAGAAGGCAACTCAACCAATATTTGGAAAAAGAAGTCACACTTCAAATCAAGAGTTGAAAGTGCCTCACCTAATCAAACGGAGCAAGGTAAAAGTGTTCAATATTTTTGATGCATAGGAAGGCATATCGGCCTAATCATACACTGTATGTATGTCATTCTTTCTTCTAGCAGTAGTTTAACGTTGTTGTTTTTTGTTTTAGTCATGGAAAATTTGGTAAAATTTTGATAAAATTTAGTAGAGATTTTTATAAATCTAAATTATAGTTATCAAATCTCAAGATTTTTGGTGCACCAAATTTTTTTAATGATACTAAATCTATTTCAACCATTAAAAAACATGATTCAAATACTAAAAAAAATGAAAAATATTTAAAATATTTTTACTCAAATTCAAATCACTTTAAATCACTTTTAACAATCCAACCATTCCTCAGCCTGAGTAAACAACAACTTTTTTCTCATGTACGCTGCCTGTTAGAACATTAATCATGGCTGACCATATGACAACGATAGTCCGCGAGTCATCAATGTTAGTCGGCGTAGAGCGGCTATAGTTGGCAAATTTAGATAGATAATAAATAGTAGTAAGTGAATAGCCGTAGTGAATTTTTATAAATATATGTGCATTACAATGTAATGAATAAGCTCATTCCATGAGTCTTCATGTTTCTTATATGGTATCAGAGCTGAGGTGAGTTGTGAGGTCGCAGAGCTGGCTGTGAGGTGAGGTGGAGCAGTGTGGCGCCTATTGTGCATGAAAGTTTTGTTCTGTGAGAGTAAAGTGTGTTCCCTGTTGACTGAAGCTACCTGTAACATTAAGTTGCTTGTTGTGCAGAGAGCGTGAGCTCTTGCTGCGGTGGGAAAGTGGCATAGTCAAAAGTTCAAAAATTGAAAGTGGCATAGTCAAGAGTTCTTGTCTCGTGCCACTGTGTTTGGAGAGTCGCACAATCTAGAGAAAAAGAGTGTGGCTGACTTGTGTGTAAGTTTGAGGACATGAAAGATGATGTGTGAAGAGCATTGGCCCGAGGAGGAATTAAGCCTTGCCTTGTTGCTCTTTTGTGAATGACATGAGAGAATGCAGCAAATGCATGGATCAAATGTGCAACTCGATGTTCTAACTTCTTGTTGTTGGACTTGTGCTAGTGTTGTGGTGTGATGTTGTATTTGCCACACAAAAGTGTTGCGATATCCACTGTGTGTGGAGAAAGGGGAGAGCCGATTGTATGAAGTGGCTGTGAGCGTGATATTGGTGAGTTAAATCACTATTTCTTGGTGAGAATCTCACATTAAATCAAGTGATTGAGTGCTTACCTTCTGTTTAAGTGCAATCCTAGAGACCGTAGTTCCAGAGACATTGTGAAGTTTGAGGCTAAGTTGTGTGGAGAGATTGTTGTGAAGAGAGTGTGAGAGCTATTGGAGTCAGCGGTTAGTTCTACAGAGGGTCAATACTGAAGATTAGTGAGGTTGTTTATGCCTGTTGTGGATGTGTTAAGATCCTTAGCCATGCACAGATTCTTGGTGGTGCGCGGTGTCGTGGAGTGGTGTGTGAGGGCGCATAAGAGCGCTGAGTCACCTATGGAACCGGCGAGACTATTTGTTGGCCTGAGGAGTAAATCCTGCCATTCCCATGAAGTTCTTATTGGTCTTTTGAGGAGAGTTTTGTAGAAGAGGTGTTACGTTTGAAGTGTGATAAAGCTAGAGCATGAAGGACCCTGTAGTGAAGCTTCAGCTGCAAATTATTTTGAATTTGACTCTATTGTAGACTGATGGGTCAACAGAGGAGACAGTCTCGCAGATAATTGAAACATGTGAGGAGAAAGAATGAAATGGAAATAGTTGTAGAAGAATATGAAATGCTTCAACCAAAAGTAGATCTGAATCAGATAGAAGAATTTGAAGACACTGATGCAATACTGAAACGATTAATGCCAGTTATGCCAATTTTATCAGGTAAAAATTTTAAACTTTGGGAAATAAAAATGGAGGGATTGTTTGGTTCAATAAATTTATGGCAATTTGTTCAAGGAATTTCCATAAATGCCAATGATAAAAGTAAAGGTGCAGTAGAATTGTTTCTCATCATATCAGCTTTAGATGAAAATATTTTGTCTCATATTTTGTATGAATTTGGTGAAATATGTGATGAAAAAATATTTTGGGATATTCTTGAAATGAAATTAAGTATGGAGAGTCGTGAGAAAGCTGAAGTTGATGAAGGAGTTATTGCTAAAGGTGATTGTGTTGAAAGCATCATAGCTGGGATTAAGGCTGAAAGTACGTCTTTAGCTGACAATAGAGTAGTATGTGATATTAAGGAAACTCTCTATGATGCAGATATTTATGAAGTCAAATTTGATGACAATTATGTATCCCATGATGAGTCATTCAATATGATGCATGAAGAGCATCTTATTGATAAGTTGTTGTTTGGTGAGAAAAGTTGCCTATCTCCACACACAAAAGAATTGACAAAAGAGGTTGAAGACATGATTCAATCAACTATGTCAGCAAAGAAAAATGAAGGAAGCAAAGCTCTTTCCAAAGAGCACGATGAAAAAAATCAATATGGTTCTGTTTATGAATTTAACATTGTTTTTGAGTGTGCAGATATTGATAATTAGGAAGAAGCAACAAAACTTGAAGAAATTGCAAACATTATGGACAAGTATAAGTCCCAAGAACATGAAGCAATGTTGAATACAAAGAATGTTAACCTGCAATCAACAAAGGAGAAGCTCAATCACTATCTTATGATAAGAAAGGTGAAGATGTAACTGCATCAACAAATGAACAAGCATGGACCATTTAGCAAGAAGTTAAAAATGTAATGTTTTGTTTTAAGCCTAGCTGAGACTTAGACCAGCACGAAAGTTAAATTTTAGGTCATCGTGATTAAGGGCAGGTGTTAGAACATTAATAACACCTGACCGTATGACGATGATAGTCGGCGAGTCATCAATGTTAGTTGGCGTAAAGCGGCTATAGTCGACGGATTTAGATAGATAATAAATAGTAGTAAGTGAACAACTGTAGTGAATTTTGTATAATTATATGTGTGTTGCAATCTAATGAATAAGCTCATTCCATGAGTCTTCATGTTTCCTATACTGCCATATCCCGCCCTTACTTCAGCAGTGCATTCATTCGATGTCTTCATGAAAGAACTCAAATATTTTTTTAATGTGGTCTGGAAGGCGGCTTATTAGCGAAGTATCCCATCTGAAAATAATACAAGATCTTTATGAAAAAAATTAAAAACTTTCTGCTATAGAGGCTATCCCACAACGTCACTCGTGCAGAAACTACAAATAAATGGATCGCGACCAACTATAAACATTAAAAGGACGTAGTGTATCATAGTTATAAACATGAGAAGGAAGTATTTTTTCATAGGGTGTCATTGTAAACATTAAAAGGGAGTAGTTTATCTAGTACTTTAACTTTTAGTAGAGTAGCAGGCATAATAGTTATTGTAAATGTAACATCTAGCTTGATTTTTACCTCTCTCCTTGGAGGTCACCTCAGAAGCTGAGAAGTTAGAATCCATTCCTTTTGTGTCACCTACTTTCTGATCATACACAATTTCGAGCTCTTATGGAGCTATTTTTGTCAAAGATACATATCATAAACTCTCGCATAATGGCTTGAAGTCAGAATTTACAGTTTCATAATGTTTTGAAGTCAAAATTTGTAATTTCATAATGTTTGATGGGTAGTAAGTTTTTATTTAGATGGAATAATTGTTTACTTCATTTTTCCTTTCCTCTAGAAGCACATATTAATTTTGTCTTTTCTCTAGAAGCACATATTAAGAATATTGTTTAAATTTTTAATAAGAGAAACATATTAAGGGTATTGTTCAAATTTTTAACAATAACCTATTTAACATGAAATTGTATATTAAATTTTTAATTAAATGTAATAATTGTTTACTTCATTTTATATTTTTTCCAAAAGACAAATTAAAAGCATTTTTCACATTTTTAACAATAATCCATTTAACATGAAATTGTGGGACTGCAATATTGTTGAATAATTTTCTTTATTTAGATATAAAAAAAATTTGAATAATTTTTCTTATTTAAATCAAATTACAGTGAAAAACTTAAATAACAAATTTATTTTATTTTCTTAATACTTAATAATGTTATAAAATGGTAAAATACTAGAACTATTTTGTAAAGTCTTTTTTAATTATTAATAATAATAAAATAATTTATTAAATTGAGAAATATAAAAAATAAATATTTTAATTAATATTTGCTTTATTTTTTAGGTATTATAGCTTGGAGATCGAAGATCAACAGAAAAATGGAGTTTCCTAAAGCATCGATCCTAACACCGTACAATTATCATGAATGGAAGGACCAAATGGCTCGATACCTTCATCAAAAAGGGTTGTACACGATTACCATGGCTACAGAACTGGAACCCACTTCAGCCATAGAGAAATCCAAGTATCTCAACCGCATTGATGAGGCCCACAGATCCATATGCATGTGCATCTCGCCAGAGTTGTAATTTCATCTATCTACCTACAATACTCCCAATGAGATTTGTAGAAAGGTTGAAGAACTCTACAGGAAATAGGATTTGATGAAAGGACATCTACTTGAAGTGGAGCTGCTGTCATTGGATCCACGGAACTATGACAGAATTCAAGACTTCTTCACCAAATATAATGATCTATTGCTGCAACTCAAGGGTTGTGGAATTGACAAATCCAAGGAGGAGAGTCAGCAAGTTCTCTCTATTATGTGAAAGATCAAACTGAAATATTTCGTCTTTGTGTCTACATTCCATTTAGTAGGGCTCGCAACAGGTAAATCCTACACTATGCCTTCTCTCAAAGAGTTCATGGAGTCCCTTATTTTTTAGCAAGATAAACTCATTGGCATGGGGAAAATCAAACCACCAAAAGCACATGCACTTGCTGTTCATGATGGAAACCACAATAAAAAACACAGATCTGATTCAAATTAGAAAAATCAGCAATAAAAAGACAAGGGTAAAGCGCATTCCCATCCAAAAAAGGAAGGGTGCACCAAGCCCTTCAATGATTCCTTCAGCTCGAGAAATGAGAAAGAGAAGAAAGGAAACAAATGCACCGACTGTCAACGAGGATTCCATCCAAAATCCTCTTGCATGAAGAAACAAATTGACGAAATGGCAGAAATCCTCAAGAAGCACAACCTTGGGGACCACAACCCTTAGCGCGCCAAGAAGAAAAATGAGGATCTGCCACAGGGGAAAGGTAACAATTTTCATTCTTTAGTTGCAATTAATTCTTCCCCTCATGCATGGATTATAGATTCTGGTGCATCACATCATATGGCTATTGCAAAGGAAGTCTATTCCTCTTTGGGTGCATGAAAAGGACCTCCCATCCTCATGGGAGATGACTCACCTGTTGAGGTCACCAGAAAAGGTAGAGTGGAACTTTTACACGGAAGCTTTGAAGATGTGCTTCATGTTTCAAAAATTTCAATAAACCTGCTTACAGTTTATCAGATCACTCATTGCGGCACCGGAAAGAGAGTGGAATTCACTCCAGATGTAGTGAACATATATGACCTACATAGCTACTCCAAAATTGCAACCGGTGAGGTAAACAATGGAGCCAGACTGTATACATTTTCTGAATTTATTGAATCTGAATCTTCCTTATTGCTTACACATGCTGATGATAGTAATAGGCTTTAGCACGAGAGGTTTGGTAACTTAAATTACAGATATATGTAGCAACTAAGCAAGCATGAGACTGTGGAAGGCTTGCCAGATATCATTTTCTCCAAAGGAGTTTGTGAAGGGTGTGTCCTTGGCAAACATCCTAGAGAAAAGTTTGACACTAGCAAGACTCTCAGAGCATCCTCTCCTCTAGATCTGATCCATAGTGATCTCATGGGGCCTTTTCCTCATTCTTCCATCAACAAAGCAAGGTATGTGCTTACATTTATTGATGATTTCTCACGATATACTTCGGTGTATCTTCCGAGGGACAAATTTGAAGTTTTTGCACACTTTGAAGATTTCAAAGCACTAGTTGAGACACAGTCAGAGAGAAAGATCAAAGCCCTCCATACAGGCAATGGGGGGGAATATGTTAACACAACACTTCAGAACCTTTGCCTTCAGTCTGACATACAATTGCAGTACACAGTTCCATACACTTCGCAGCAGAACGGAATTGCTGAGAGAAAGAACCGATCTCTCAAAGAGATGGCTTCCTGCATGCTGCATGATAAGTCACTGCCTCATAAGCTATGGGTTAAAGCACTTAATTGTGCTAACTACATCCAGAATATATCTCCTCATAGGTATCTCAAGGATCAGACCCCCTTTGAGGCTTGGAGCAACACTAAACCAGAGGTCACCCACTTCCATGTTTTTGGCTCCCGAGCATGGGCTAGGATCCCCTATGAAAAGAGGAAAGCTCTTGATCCACAGAGCATTAAGTGCATATTTGTTGGATACCCTGATGGTGTGAAGGGATATCAACTCCTGATTTCCTCTACGGACAAGCTTATCATTGATCGAAGTGTCAAATTTGAGGAAAGTCTCTCGCATGCACCTCAATCACCACATGCAGACACCTTTTATCTACCTCATGTCTGAGATGATGACTTAGTACACTCAGATGCAGATACAGAGCATGCAGATGCAGAGAAAGAGTCTTCAGATACAAATCTAGTGCATGCATATGATGATCCACATCTATGCACAGATCGGGCTTCCCGTAGTGAATCAACTTCCCCTATCATAAATCAAAGAACAAGGAGCTTACGTGAGATATATGCACAAGACCACCCAGCTACTAGAAATGGTCTTGTGGGGGATAATTCCAATCTGCAGAGGGCTAGCTCAGAGTTTATTGAGCCTCCTCTTGCCTTCACTACCACTAAAGCATCGCCATCCTAGCATTGTCATTTGGTTCAGTCTTTTGATCCACAGTCTTATTTTGAGGTCGCTGGGAATCCATCTTCGGAGTCTACCATGGAGGAGGAGTATAACTCCCTACTCGAAAACCAGAGCTAGGATGTGATCCGCCTTCCTTCAGTAAGGAAACTTGTCTGACGCAAGTGGGTCTACATGACCAAGAGTGTTACAGATGGGCAAATCACTAGACAGAAAGCTAGGCTAGTAGCCAAAGGCTTCCAACAAGTGCATGGCATTGATTATGATGAGACCTTTGCTCCAGTAGAAAAGATGGATTCCATACACCTTGCACTTGCCATTGCGGCTGCACAAGGGTGGGAAGTACATCAGATGGATGTGAAGAATGCCTTTCTTCATGGAGCCTTATCTGAGGAGATCTACATGGAGTAGCCAAATGGTTTCATTCAGGATTCACCTTTGGTCTACAGACTAAAGAAATCTCTCTACGGCCTTAAGTAGGCCCCGAGAGTTTGGTATGCGAAGATGGATTCTTTTCTCTTATCACAAAACTTTGAAAGATGTAAGTCTGATATGAATGTTTACATGCTCAGAACACATGCGTCTCTTCTTATCTTAGTTTTGTATGTGGATGATCTCCTGATCATCGGCAGCTCGGCTTCAACCATTGCTGCAGTCAAGAGCACCTTTCATGGTAGGTTCCTCATGATGAACATGGGTCCATTACAGTTCTTTCTTGGTCTTGAGATCAGCCAGGATGCCATAGGCATCAAACTCTCTCAAGCTAAGTATGCACGAGATCTCCTCGAGAGATTTCACATGACTGACTGCTACACTTCTTTCTTGGTCTTGAGATCAACCAGGATGTCACAGGCATCAAACTCTCTCAAGCTAAGTATGCACTGGATCTCCTCGGGAGATTTCACATGACTGACTGCAAGCTAGCATCAATTCCATTTCTGTCTGGGGTCCTCCTTGAGGATGGAGGGGACACTCCATTACTTGATAGCACTCTCTACCAACAGCTAATGGGGAGCTTATTGTACCTCACCCACTCTAGACCAGATCTCTCATATGCAGTAGGGGCAGTTTTCAGATACATGCAGGAGCCACATGAGCTACACTGGAATGCTGCCAAGTGCATTCTCCGATATGTGCAGGGCACCATCACCTTCAGGATTCACTATGCAACAGGCACTGCGTTTAATCTCCTTGGCTTCACTGATTCTGATTGGGTGGACGACAATATTGATCGCAAGTCCACCTCCAGATATTCACTCAGTCTAGGGTTTGGCCCTATCTGTTGGTTGAGCAAGAAGCACGCTGCTATTGCTCTCTCTTCAGTCGAGGCAGAGTCCAGAGGAGTAGTCAGCATCACCATTCAAGCTCTATGACTACAACACTTCCTCACTGAGTTAGGCGTTCAGTTCCACCAGCCCATTATCATCTGGTGTGACAACCAAAGCACTCTCAAATTTTGTAGGGATCAAGTATAGTAGCAGCACATGAATCACATAGAGATCCATATGCACTACATCAGAGACTTAGTACATGATTGGGTCATTGATTTGTAGTGTTGTCCTTCAGCAGAACAAACTGCAAACATATTCACCAAGACATTCACTAAGAAGAAGTTTTTCTCTCTACGTGATCGTCTTAGAGTGAAGGACACAATTGCTTAGCCACTGCCTTTCCTTCTATTTTCTTTTGATTACATTGTATTTTGAGGGCGGGGGGAGGGGGTGGGGTGGGGTTCCCACGAGGTTTTCCCACTTTCCTCAATTTTAGTACAAGTTGCACTTTATTTTGGGTGACCTTTGGCCTTAGTTGCCGAGGTCCATTTTCTATTTTTCCCCATAGTGGTGTTCAGGGGGGTGTTGGAGGTACTACACACCTACATGCGGACACTTAGTTAGAGCATGGGACTACATGCAAGATTCCTTCTGCATGATTTACTCCCTGATTTGATCCTCTTTAACTCCACAACTGGCTAGTTCTTCTGCATGATTTACTCCTTGATTTGTTCATTCTTTAACTTCGTAACTAGCTAGTTCTTCTGCATGATTTACTCCTTGATTTGCTCCTCCTTTCACTCCGCAAATGGCTAGTTCTCTTCGGAACTTGTTGTAGGTGTTGAGTCCTCTCATTGATCACCACTATGGTGCATTACCTTGGGATCTTCACCCAGTAATGCTATATCATGAGCATTGCAACCTATTTTCAAATGAATCATTCTTTTGTTCTTTCGATTTTCTTTTAGTGTTTTTGCTCTCCAAAGCTATGTGTTCAACCTTTACTAGCTAGATTCATTTGTGCAGGTTTTCTAACACATTTATACAACAGTCCATTCATTCGATGTCTTCATGAAAGAACATGAAAGAACACGAATTTTTTTTTAATGTGGTCTGGAAGGCGGCTTATTAGCGTAGTATCCCACCTAAAAATAATATAAAATCTTTATTAAAAAACATTAAAAACTTCCTGCTATAAAGGCTATCCCACAACGTCCCTTGTGCAGAAACTACAAATAAATGGATCATGACCAATTATAAACATTAAAATGACGTAGATTATCATAGTTATAAACATTATAAGGAGCTAGTTTATCAAGTACTTTAAATTTTCCTAGAATAGCAGACATAATAGTTATTGTAAATTTGACATCTAGGTTGATTTTTGCCTCTCTCCTTGGAGGTCACCTCGGAAGTTGAGAAGTTAGAATCCATTTCTTTTGTCACTTACTTTATGATAATATGCAATTTCAAGCTCTTATGGAGCCATTTTTGTCAAAGATACATATCATAAACTCTTGCATAATGGCTTGAAGTCAAAATTTATAGTTTCATAATGTTTTGAAGTCAAAATTTGCAATTTCATAGAGCATGATGGGTATGAAGTTTTTATTTAAATGCAATAATTGCTTACGTCATTTTGTCTTTTCTCTAGAACATACTGTTTATTTCATTTTGTCTTCTCTCTGGAACATATTAAGAGTATTGTTCAATTTTTTAATAAGAAAAACATATTAAGGGTATTGTTTAATTTTTTAACAATAATCTATTTAACATGAAATTGTGTATTAAATTTTTAGTTAAATGTAATAATTGTTTATTTCATTTTATCTTTTTTTCAAAAAAACATATTAAGAGCATTGTTCAAATTTTTAACAATAATCCATTTAACATGAAATTGGGGAGCTAGAATATAGTTTAATAATTTTCTTTTATTTAAATATAAATTTTGTTGAATAATTTTTTTTATTTAAATAAAGTTAGAGTGAAAAATTTAAATGACAAGTTTATTTCTTAGTACCTAATAATGTTAGAAAATGGTAAAATACTAAAACATTTGTAAATTTTATTTTAATTATTATTATAATAAAATTAATTTATTAAATTGAAAATATAAAGATAAATCTTTAATTAATTAATTTCTATATTTTATTATAATAAACATATTCAACTTTCCTTATATTACAAAAGTAAACAATGTCTTTTAACATTAAGCAATCATAATACACTATATTTATTAATATCATGTTACCTAATATTCAATTATAATAAACATATTCAATTTGTAAGTAATTTCTTTAAAATTAACCTATCATAATAAATGATAAATTTGGGTACATGATATTTAAAATTTCAAATAATAGAGAGAAACAAAACCATTATATTGATAAAACAATAAATATTTTGTCAAAGTTAACTCGAAGGCTAGTGTCTGAATTTCATTATAGTAAGCACTTAATTTCATTTTTCATCTTTTCTTTTCTTTTCTTTTCTATTTTTTCAATTTAACTTTTAATCTTTCTCTCTGATCACTTCATTTCATTGTTTGTTTATTTTAAACTATCTTTTCAATTTAAATTTTAACCTTTCCCTTTGGGTCACATCATTTCATTGTTTGTTTATTCTGAGCTATGGATAATGACATTTTATTAGTAATTATTATGTGAATTTTTACTTTTTTTTCTTTTTATTCTCCCCATGTGATGTGATTGTAGGGTCATCAACATTAACATGTGACTTTTTATTTTTGTTTTGATTTTCGCCATGTGATGTGATTGCAGGGTTCTCAACATTAACATGTGACTTTTTATTTTTGTTTTGATTTTCGCCATGTGATGTGATTGCAGGGTTCTCAACATTAACACATTTGATTAACAATTTTGGGGTTTTTTTTGAAGTCATTGTAAGGTCACCAACATTGACACATTTAATTAATAATTTGTAATTTTGAGTTGGTTAGTGATGATTTTCACAACAAAAGTCATTAATAATTT
Source organism: Pinus taeda (assembly GCA_000404065.3). Taxonomy (NCBI): domain Eukaryota; kingdom Viridiplantae; phylum Streptophyta; class Pinopsida; order Pinales; family Pinaceae; genus Pinus; species Pinus taeda. The sequence goes on along the minus strand of APFE031603877.1, from coordinate 5,848 downwards.
TTTAATGAATCTAAATCATATATTATTTTAATTTTAAGATAGATTGAATTCAATTAGTCACTAGTCATGATAAATACTATTATGTACAAATATATGTATTATTTACAAACATGTTTAATTAATTATATCGTGTAAGATATCATTTTTATTTTTTCTACATAGCCTTAAGTGTTTCTTTGATGTAATTTTCTCTCAAGTTTCATTGTGTTCATCTAGAGATATAAACCCTTTGATGACTTGTTCTTATGTTTTTAAGATTAGAGTTGTATATATAAATTAATACAAGAAACTTTTATGAATTAAAATCTGTAAAGTAATTTAAGCTAAAGGTTCCAATTATAAAAAGTTATCTAGCAACAACAACAATAAGATTTCTCTTTCACCCAAAGTAAACTATATTTACATTTACATCACATAAAAATTCACATTTATCTTCAACTATATTCTTTTTTACTCAATTCCTTTATAACATATGATGCAATTGCTAGTTACTTATTCAATTAATTACTTACTCAGAAAAATATAATAAAAAATCTATTATTATAATTTTTTATTTAATCAAATCTATACATTAGTATATACATTAAGGCAGCAGATTTTTTTTAAATATCAAAATTATAACCGCACTGTCTTATGAATTACACAAATCCAATACTTTATAAATTCATTCAACCCATTGATTTTTTCATTAAAACATCTAAATTATAACACAAATGACTTATAAATTACACAAATCCAACTTGTTACTTTAATAAATTTATGCTAAATTTCCAACAAAATAAAGTGGGATATATAAAAAAGCTTCAAAACATTCGCCTCATAAATAATCTTTTACAATATAAAAGGTTCGTTAGACTATGCCATCTAAAAATGAACCATATGGTTTATAATATTGTTTATGATACTAAAAATATGTTAGCACTGGCCACCAAAAACACATGGAATATTTTGAGCCACATTTATAGTATAGCGGTGGCAATATAAGACCGACATATTCAAACGCCTCGGCAAATTGATAACGCTATGCGCCATTACGATCATAGTCACAGCTGCAGTGGCTGGATAAGAACTTTGAATATTTGGTCCTTTACCTCATTGTCAGAAAGGGATATGCCATCTTTGTATTTGAAGAGGAAGTGCATGCCTCGTGCAAGATTGAAAGTAAACCTTTTGCAGCACAGCGGCACATTGTCATGCTTTAGAAATTCCCAATTCAGTTGGCTGACAGAAAGATCCAGGATGCCTTTCATATGATTTAAAGAATCCTCACGGGTACATTCCGGATTCTCTTTCACATAACACTCTAAACTTGAAGCTACCTCCCCGCGTTCCTTCTCTTGCTTCAAACACACACATAGTGACAAATGTTAAAACAAATCCTAATCTCATCTTATGTTAAAACATTAATTTGAATGTCAAATACCTCAAAGTCCGTTATGTCGTCCTTGACTCGGACGGTCAGTTCTAACAGATTATGGATCTTGGATGGATAAACTATTTGCTTCAGAATGTCGTCTGGTAGAATTTGATCCATTAACAGAAGCGGAATCATATTTAACACACACATCCCGGAGCTAGCGAGGCCATTCTTATAGTACTCATTAAACGAGGGGACATATCCAGCCGCCATCCATTCCGCTTCCTCCAGATAAGACTCAACGTATCGGCAATTGCTATTTCCACCTCCATAGCAAAGTTAATGCTATGGAGGGTACAGAGTCTCACAGAGCATCATCAACCATACATCATTCATCATCGGACCATGCATCTGTCTCCGGCATCCCTCTCCGGCTGCCCATCGAAACCCCCGGCTACCCTGCCCGCAGCCACCCGCAGCCTCCCTCCGGTTTGAGGACTTAATGAGGTTCACCGTACTCATTTACTAGCAGACGAATTTGAATTTGAATTTTGAGTTCTAATTTAAAATACCGCCCAAACAAAATTCAAATTTCTATAACCATAAACAGAAAGAGGCTCGAGGCTCGCTGATTGCGGCATTGGCTTCTCTGTAAATATGCCCATCGGCCTTTCCAAAGAGAAGCGAGGAGGCCAATCCCGTGTTAGAGGAGATCATCAGCTGTCTTCAGTTAGCCTTAACGGGTTACAAAAGAATATCGAAGATGGTTAGATCCCCTTGCTGTTCAAAAGAAGGTCTTAGCCGCGGCGCTTGGTCCGCCATGGAGGATATGATTCTCTCTGAATACATTCGAATTCATGGCACCGATGGATGGAAAAATATCCCTAAAAAAGCAGGTGAGTTTCAGTAAAATTCTAATTGCAATTTTTATTGCAAACAAAATGCGCATTGAGAGGCTAAATGAGCGGGTAGGTTTTGTTTTGCAGGTCTTAAGCGATGTGGAAAGAGTTGCAGGTTGCGTTGGCTGAACTATCTTCGCCCCGACATTAAACGTGGTAACATTTCTCCCGACGAGGAGGAGCTCATTATTCGGTTGCATCGTCTTCTTGGCAATCGAGATGTAGAAAATCAGTGCACATGACACTTTCGGTTTTCTTAGGTTTTGAAATAGTTTCGAAATCTGCCATTGAATTAATCTCAACTATACAATGTATGTGCAGGTGGTCTCTGATAGCAGGACGACTGCCTGGTCGAACAGACAACGAAATCAAGAATTACTAGAACACTCATATGGGCAAGAAGCTGTGCATGTCAATGAACAAATCTCAACTCAGGATTCCAGAAAATCGAAGAACAAGATCAAAATCTCCTGTTCCTGTTCAAAATCCTGTGTTCAAAGCCACTGCCGTTAAAAGAAAAACAGCCGTGCGACACTCTGGAATTGTAAGAGCAAATGGCTATAACGATGAGGGCTCCAGTAATCATATATCAGATCAAGCCTTCAAATTATGGAATGTTCAAGAAACCTGGAAATCCTCATGGCTCGACGTACTTGTGAACGATTCCATCGGAGACGAAGAATCCGAGCGTATTGATTTGGCATTGGTTGATAATCCCGTCGAAACAGCAGCTACAGATTCTCTGTCTTCTATGTCGAGTTTAGGTGACCAGCAATCTCCTCATTACGATCATTCTGGGGGAGATGCAGCTAATTTAGCCGACAGTTCATTTTTTTCGAACAAGCAGTCGTCCCATTACTGTAGTCTGCTCCCTTCTCCATTCGTCTGTTCAACAGATTTTACATCAGAAGACTTGTACAGAGCAATGGAAGAAGACTACAATAACGAAGAAGACAAAGAATGGATTCATGAATTCGATTATTTACAGGAATGAAGAGAGCTTTAGACAGAGTTGGGCTGCAACATCGTGTGGAAGGGATGAGCTGTAGACAAACTTTTTCTGGAATACCGTGAATAAATCCCGTGACAGGAAATGGAGCCAGCAAAATTTTAGGGATTTCAATCTGAAACTTTCCACCAAGTAGAGAGGCAATCAATGCATCCCACAACTATAGTAAATGTTGTAGAGGTGTGCGGCATTTTTATTTAATTAACAGTTTTATTTTCATTAACTATTGCGTTGTGTTTGATAATAAAAAGAAAATTGCAGATTCTATTTATCTATAATATGATTGATTCAAGTTTCATTTTGTAATATTTGCTATAGCAGTTTTTGTTTAACATAATGTTATATAGGTAATTAATTTATATCTGTGTGATAATTTTAGATACAGTTGCAATATTTATCTCATCATTTTAGGATTAAAATTAAAATCACCATATTAAAATTCTTGCAAATAGCTCATATTCATGTTCACTTAAATACCATCAATTATCACTTATCATAATTCAATCAAATATTGGTATAAAAATAGATAAGATCAATATGCAAAGGTAAATAAGACTTTTTAGTGATAGCTACCCACCAAAATTTATGCAAGTCTTAGCTAGACAATTAATTTTTCAATTTCATATAGTAACAAAATAAAATCTTATCAACCATTAATTAACTAAAACATTACTTAACTATTTTCTAATATTCAAATTACTTTTATAATAAATATTATTAATTAACAAGTTCAATATTAATAAATATTGGTACTGCCTGTTTTATTAGTTGAAATAAATAACTATATTCATAAACTCATCAATAATTAAATGAAAATTGATTCAAATAATAAATTTTTATTTAATATATACAAGTATTGGACACTTAAAAAAATCATATTAAACAAATAATTTTACCTATAGTAAAAAGAGTTGTGATTTTACTTAATATTAATAAGAAAGTATAAAATTGTTGATAATAAATTAAAATAATTTTCAATTCAAATAAGAAATAACTTAGTAAATAAATCAACTCCAATTTTAGAATATATATATGGAATATATTCAATCTTTGTTTCATAGATATAATTGGCAAGAACAACTACCATTTAAAATATATTTATCTATACTTTACGCCTAAAATGTAAATCTTTCTAGACAACCTTCACAATAAATATATTACTAGTATAATAAGGCATTATTATCGATGGATAGGATTGGATTCTCCACCACCATAATGTAGCTATTAACAAAATAACCAAATTTACCAATCAATAAAACCTAAATTAGCTAGATTCTAAACCTAACACTAACACGAATTTAGTACTTTTACTTTATTTAACTATATTAAAACTAAACAACATATAATAGCTACTATATAACAATTGTTTATTAGTAATTTATTATTATCATTATAATTACATTAATAAATATAGTTGATAAAACTGAACTACTTTTATTTTTTTTAATTTATCATTTTAATTTACATTTACATTATGTTATTTAATAATTTTATAATTATATAAAATAAATGTGATTTAAAAATATATCTACTAAAACTATATATTTATTTATTTATAATTTTTATACAAATATTTAAACTGAAAAAAGTTACTCTACCAACATCTATCAACCTAAATACCCTTAGTAGCACTTCTTAATTATTGCATTAATCTGAATCGTTCGTGTTATTCTCATTATTTTTAGGAGTTGTCTATAATGCGACTTTTTGGAGATTTTGGTGACGGAATCCGGCGGAAGAAATTGAGGTTAAATCTTGATTTGTTGCAGTTAAAATGGTTTTTTAACTGCATATTTGGATTCAGCACCGTGAAAAACTCCTGGGACGCTTTGATTGTGCAGAAACTAGCTATCAAACTTACGATTCTAATAAATTGCTGCCGGATTTTGACCAGAAAAACCCACCACAAAGGTTTTCAAAAAATCGCATTATAAATAACTGCTTATTTTTATACTTGGTCCTTACGGACGAATTGATGACGGCCATGTGATTACTCTAGCCAAAGTTTATAAAATAATTGTTCGTTATTACTCTATTGGACTTTGGTGGAGTCAGTGGTCATTGATGTGACATTGCGATGTCATTTAATTAGGCTGATAGGCCTTTCCTTTGAAAGGGACCTTCGTCATCCCTTTCATTGTCACGTTGACACCTGGCAGACTGTTTTCATGCTGACACCTGGAGGAGAATTCAATTCCATAAATTTTTTCCCACTCTTCCTGTTATGCCTTGTGTTAGGTTGGCCACACTCTCTGCGCCTGCAAGTCCGCAAATTTTTAATGAGTTACGGGCCTTGTGTTAGGTTGGCCACACTCTCTGCCCCTGCAAGTCCACAAATTTTTAATGACTGAGATGACATCTGTTGAGTATGCATGTGACCTCGGCCATCGCCACCTTAATCTCCACCGCCTTCACCTCCTCCACCTTCATGGCATTCACCTCCTGGGCATATACGGAAGATGTGTGCACAGTTTCCGTATGTGCCCAGTTTCCGTATATGCGCACATCTTCCGTATGTGCACAGTTTCCGTATATGCGCACATCTTTCGTATATGCACACATCTTCCGTATATGCCCAGTTTC
>APFE031603874.1:1469-19389 GCA_000404065.3 Pinus taeda | reverse complement strand
GCAGAAGAAAAAATCATTGTACAGGGATTTGCAACATATAGTGGCAGAGATTGAACGACTTGGAAGAATTATGGACAAAGGGACCCCTTCCCCATCACTTTTTGAAAAGCTAAAGGAGCTGGAAGGAAACAAAAGGAAAATTGTGCATATACAAGAGGTCACTTGGCATTTGAAAAGTCGGGCTTTGTGGCTAAAAGAGGGGGACCGAAACACAAGACTTTTCCATAGGTACGCAAAACATAGGAGAAGTTTAAACACTATCTGACACATTAAGGGGAATAACGATACTCACGTACACACTACAACATAGATACAGAGGGAAGTTGTTTCATATTTTGAATCTTTCTACAATGCTCGTAATGCAATTCATATAGAAGATCAAATGTGGGGATCAGAAAGCTACCCAACCATGTTTGATGAGACACAAAATCAACAAATTTATAGACCTATTGAACAAGATGAAATACATAGGGTCCTAAAATCTTTCGCCAAAGATAAGTGTCCTAGACCAGATGGTCGGATTGTTGAATTATTTCTCCACTTCTTCAACCTCATGGTGATGGAACTTATAAATATGGTTGAAGCATCTAAGATTAATGGTAATTTATATGGGGCTATTAATTCCACATTCATTTCTCTCATTCCGAAGACTTCAGAGTTGGATAGCTTTATGGATTTCAGACCTATCTCCCTGTGTAACATTACTAACATTACTTACAAATTAATATCTAAAATCATTGCGAAATGCCTAAAGTCGACCCTCTCTACCTTCATCTCCAGGCAACAATATGGTTTTCTACACAACTTCTTGATACTTGACATCATGGCCACGACCCAAGAATGCCTACATTCCATCCACACGAAGAAAATGGAGGCGATTGTCGTGAAGGTGGACCTGCATAAAGCTTATGACTATGTGGATTGAATCTTTCTATGTTTCATTCTATCTAAGATTGGATTGGAGATATATAACATTGAATAGATCATGGCATGTGTGACCTCGGTATAGTTTGCATGTAACATACCTCAAACATAGACCACACATTTTTTTTTCTAAACATCCAAATTGAATAGTCCAAGATAATAAGGGTTATTATCACTCACAATTATGCCATTAGAACACATATATTCATAATGCTTTTCATGAACGCGACTTATTCATTTAAACTATACCATAGCTGCCTCAATCTACATTAAATTGTTTCCACCAACCAAACTCCTCAAGATTTGATGAACTGGTTACATATCTAGGAATTGAATTCCATCTGACATGGTCTGCACATCTTGTACCTATGGAGGGAGGAAGTATTAACTATACTACGTTTAATTGTGAGGTGGTAATCCACCTGTAACTCCACTTGGAACCTCTTAAGCTTGATAGGTACGTACTGACCCATAGAAAATCCATATCACTATCTACTTGCCATCACAGCCCATGTGAACAGGCACATGATGGCATAGTTATTCAAGATTACAATTTTCGAGGGAAAATCTAAGGTTGGTTACCCTTGGCTTCAGATCGATGGCTTGTATGCATTTGAGCTAACCCTAACTTCCACTTCCTCCTAGTTTCACTTTCATTTCCATTTCCCTAGCCCTCCTGCTTTATTGACAGATGTTGTTGTTCCGGTATGTTCCAGGCGCACATTCATGACCTTGTCAAGTTCTAGGTTGTCTCTTGATTGATTTAGGGGATTTGTTCACTGCTTAGAGCCTCCTCCTGCTCCATTTCTCATGAACAAACCTGGTTCTCCTCGACTTGGAACAGTCACGATTTCGTTACCCACTCTTCGACAAGTTCCCACCACTTATGAACACTATGAGCACCCACAGGGGTGCAACGACGGTTTGGGGTCTAGTTATGTCCTCCCTCGCGCTAGTGGTAGGTAATTTATTAATCAGTTTTGTTTTTTGTCGTTTCTTCTGTGAAACTCGACAAGTTCCATTTCTAGGTTTTGATTTTGGTTAGCTTGTCTTTGTGTATCTATGCAGGAGTGGCCCAAATCGATATATGATGGTAACCTTACCGCACTTGGGCTCTACCTTCCCCACACCTAGGTAACTTATTTACTAGTTGTTGAGGTTTTGGGATATTTTTAATGCATTACCCTTAACGTCTGCGAACCTAATCAATGCTTCCCTCGCTTGGATGCAGGCAAGCTTTAGCAACCGACTTCAACAGGTCCTCTAGGTAAGGGTTGTTGAGTTTTAATTAATGGCATGCTATGGTTCTGATTTGGGATTTATTTCCACCTTGAATGATTTCACAGTGACTAACATGAAATCGATTTTCCCTCATAGGTATGCTCTACACTTGGAGTTTGAACTTGCGATTCCTGGTGCAATCTGGCTCGTTTTACACTAACTATCACATGTATGATCCTCCCTCATTTTCTGGAGTTTGAATATCAACATTGCATTTTCTTCACTGCTTCTCTGCTTAAGTATTTTCCAATATGATAAGACTTACAGTAGGATAGACACGGGGATGCCATCACTGTGACTGTTTTTTTTCTTTTTTGGAGGAACACCTCAATGTGCCCTCCAAGGTTCGATTCAAGTTGAGTTCTGTTATATATAAACCTGAACAAAAGGAGTTTATGGTTCCGTTCGTTTTTATCTATCTGTTTAATTTTATTACGAGATTCCAGTTGGATGTCTACTAGTGTGTTGGCCTTCTCTAGTGTCAAAAAAACATCAATCTAGGTATTTTTATTTTTTATTTTTTTTCGTTTTGTTGTTCTATAGAGTTGAGTTATAGGCTCGAGATTTAACTGTAATATGATTTTAAGCAGTCCCTGAAGTTATCCCCTCATTTTGGGTCTTTTGATATTTATCTACCTTGTAGAGCATTAGTCTTGCAAGTTTACTAAATCATGTATTGAGGACTCCTTATATTCAATTTGTTGTTCTGACTAATTATATACAGATCTAGTTACTAAATATATGTTGATAAATATATACTCCTATCTTTTCAATGAATATAAATACATTTACACTGTGCAATAGTTGCTTAATTTGATATTTTGGTCTAGTGATTTGATTTAGTATCTTTATGGTATGCATGCTATGGACAAGTTCTCATAAACTTCGTTAATGATTTCGCTTCATCAAACAATTAAAGTGTACTATGAAGAATGTTTGCTTCTAAATAATGTGTAGGATCTTATCCTATATCAACCATATCTGTTTATTTTGTTTTCATTTCCTACATCTAATATACTTGTATGCATACATTAAAAATATTTTCACCTCACAAGTGTAGAGTTCTACTTTTGTTCGCTTACAAGATTGTATGTCGTGCATGCACAAGTTCCATCTACTTTACTATGAGCTTTTTACTGTTTGAATGCATAAGCTATATTGTGAATTGGTATATGCAAAGTCTTTACCTCCATTCGAGGCCGAACTGGCATAACAGTTGTTCGGTTAATTTCCTACTGCGACTGGTTGATTGCAAAGGATTAAAAATATTTACATGAATTTCATAAATTTCATCATGAATCTCATATAAGACATATAAAAGTAAATACACACAGAGTGTGTTCATGCATCTGGTTGTGAATGTTCGAATGAAATACACAACTTCTTATTGCATTAAATCTGAGCTATGTAGTGTAACTATGCATACTGCCTGCATGCACTTAAATAAAATCACTTAAATGAAATGCATAGTTTTCTGCCTTTCCGTAATTTCGTCTAGAATGAAATACATTTGATCTCTTATTTACTTCCCTGCAATTTACCACAACATGCACACATTAAGTTAAAACATTTATTTTCTATGCATGGTTTCAGTTCCCTGTTACAACATGCATACTATCAGTAAATTTAGATCACTATACCTTCCTTACACCTGCAACCATTCACTTTCGAGGTATTCAAATAATATTTCCACACAAACCTATTTCTCTTCAGTACCATATACCCACATACTGCCTACTTTCAACCGTATAATAAGAGTTTCACCATTATATCAGTCAATTTATTTTACAACTTATTCCTAAACATCAACAGATGCTTACTAGTGCTAATCACTACGAATTTCATAATAAATACTACTTCTTCGTAACTACTAATGGATTTATTTTCATTCAAATCACATAAATACCCACACTATTAAATGAATTCAGATTATAGAATATTTTGACTAGAACTCCAAAACAGGAAATCTATGGCTTGCACACCGTTCCACCCAACCTTGAATCACCTCTGATTCCCCCCGAGCTTTGTTAATCTTGCCAAGACTGAGTAACCCCAACTGAGCTTTGATAATGCTTATTTAACATTATCTTTCTCACGGATTTTTCCTTGGAAATTTCCTACCTTCTAGGAATCTGTATCCCCTTAGCTTAGGCTTTTTAGTGTTTTTTTTCCAAAAGCAAAAGCCTGCTTTTCTCCTTGCAGTGCTTTTATCCTCGGTCTTTATCTCCCACCGAGGTATATATATATATTAATTTAGGAAATTTAAATTGAATTTGATCCTTCTTAGATTCCGGCAAGTATCATTTACTTCGGTGTTAGCCATTATCATTTCCAGTAATGGAAACAACAACTTTCTTTATTAATTTAAAACTTCATTTCCGCACATATTCAATTAGTCTCAATCCTAAACCACTGGAAATAGTAACCAAAAACATATCTAACTATTTAATTACATTGGGGGTGTTACATATTCCCCCCTTCAAACTACCATCATCCTCGTTGTATATTATTTCTATTGAAATAACCTTGGATATGTTGTCTTTATCACATCTTCTTTCTCCTAGGTCACCTCCTCAGGCATTAAGTGCCACCACTGCACCTAAGCGATGACCTGATTCTGCAGTACAATTTCTCTCCGCTCCAAAATGCAGAGTGGTTTGGGCAGGAAGTCTCCTTCAAGTTCCACCTATAACAGATTCCAAGAAATTATATGAGAGCTTTCATGCACATATTTTTTTAACAATGATACATGAAATACATTATGTACTTTAACATGAGCAAATAATACCAATTGGTATGCTACTGGACCTATTCAGTCCAGTACCTCAAACGACCATAGAACCATGGTGCTATATTAGCACAACTACTAGTACTCAAGGTGCTTTTTTGAGGTTTAACCCTCAGGTACACATGTTCCCCAATTCTGAATTCTTTAGGGGCCCTTTGTTTATCTGCATAGCTTTTCTAATGGTCCTAAGCGATTTTAATGTTCTGCTAGATTTTTGGCACTATCTCCTCCATTTCATGGAAGACATTTAACCCCAAGACTAGTCTATCTTCTGGTTGACTCCAATTGAGCGGGGTATGGCACTTTCTACCGTAAATGGCTTCAAACATGCTCATTTTAATGGATACCTGATAGTTGTTGTTGTAAGAGAACTCGGAAAAATGTAGAAAGTCTTTCCATTTTGCAAGTCTATCCATTACATACATTCAAAGCAGATCCTCTAGAATTTGGTTCGTTCTCTCAATTTTCCCATCTGTCTGTGGATGATAAGTAGTACTAAAGTTCAGTTTAGTACCAAAATTTCCAAATAGTGCCTTCTAGAAATTTGAAGTAAATTTCGCATCCCTATCAGATATTATCATTCTTGGTATACCATGTAGTCTAAAGATGTCTCTCATGAAGATGTTTTCAATTTGTGTAGTACCGAAAGTATACTGCACTGGAATAAAGTGCGTTGCCTTAGTCCACCCATCTAATACCACCATAATGGAATTGTGTTGATACTTAGCCCTCAGTAACCCGGTTATGAAATCCATGGAAATCAATTCCCATTTCCATTCTGGAATGGGTAATGGATTTAATAGCCCCGCCGGATGTTGATGTTCCACTTTCACCTGTTGACATTATAGGCACTTTGCTAAATAGTCAACTACTTATTTTTTCATTCCGAGCCAGAAGAATTGTTTTCAAAGAGAGGTTATCATCTTCTGGTACCCTGGATGGCCAACATATGGTTTCTTATGGTGCTCGTCTAAAATCATTTGTTATAATGTAATCACATTGGGAATAACCCATCTGTTTTGGTAAGTGATCAATCCTTGTTGATTGAAACTATACCCATACTTTTCTCCCTGCTATATTTTATTTTATAACGCCTGATATTGTGGATCTTGCTACCCAGCCATCCTCACATGTTTTTCAAGATATTTCCTTATGCTTGTTCCTGTGTATGTGACCAGAGAATGGGAATGCCGACTTAAATCATCAATAATCTTATTCTCTTTCCCCTAAATATGTTTGATTTCGAATTCAAATTCGTTGAGAAATGCTAACCATCTAGACTGCCTTGCATTCAAATCCTGTTGGCTAAAAAATGTTTAAGGCTGATCTGGTCGGTCACTAAAATTAACTTCTTTCTAAAAAAATAATGCCTCCACATTTTTACGGCATGAATTACCGCAACTAATTGTAAGTCATAAAAAACATAATTCTTCTCATGTTTCTTCAACTTTCGGGACTCATTTGCTATAACAACATTGTCTTGCAGAAGTACACCACCTAAAACCTCTAAACATGCATCTGTGCACACAATGAATTCTTTATCGAGATATGTTATCCGTAATATAGGGGCAGTCGTGAGCATTTCCTTTAATTTGCTAAAGCTTTCTTGAAACATTTTCGTCCATTCAAACTTCACTCCTTTCTTTTGTAAGGAGTTGATGGGGTAGGTTAGTTTTGAAAACCCCTTCACAAACCTTCGATAGTACCCAACAATTCCCATAAAGGAGAGCACTGTTGATACATCCTTTGGGACTAGGCACTCTAAAATGGCTTTGACTTTCTCCAGATCAACCGTCAACCCCTCTTCAGAGATGACATGTCCTAAGTATTGAATTTTGTTTTTAAAAAACTCACACTTTCTGTCTTTTGCGTATAGTTTGTGCTCCCTTAATGTCCGCAACACTAGTCTTAGATGTTCCTGATGTTCTTCCTTGTTTATAGAGTATACCAGAATGTCGTCAATGAAGACTAATACAAATCAATCTAAATACTTGTGAAGTACACTATTCATAAGACACATGAAATTTGTAGGTGCATTGGGGAGGCCAAACGAGAGCACTACGAACTCGTAATGAGAAAATCGTTGCCTATTTGACTTGATCGAATAAGTCGACTATTCATGGTATGGGATATCTATTTTTAACTGTTAACTTATTCAGTTGTCGGTAATCAATACACATTCTATATGTACCATCCTTCTTTTTAACAAATAGTACTAGAGCTCCCAGGGAAAACCACTAGGTCTAATATAACCCTTATGCAATAGCTCCTGCAGCTGCATCTTAAGCTCCAATAATTCTGGGGTGCTCATACGATATGGATCTCTATACACAGGGACAACTCCAGGAACTAAATTGATCGTGAAATCTATATCTCGAGACGGGGGTAATCCCGGAATCTCTTCTGGAAATACATCCTGGAACTCCTTAATAACTGGTACTGTCTCCAGAATTTCGTTTTCAGTCAACTATAATAAAGTTAGCATCCTTTCTTGGCACTTCTTTTCAGCTGTAACGTTGGAATCTGCTGGACTGATACCGATTTTTCTTTGCCTTTAATTAATCGTGTGCTCCCATCCATACTGACATATGCCACCGTTTTTTCTAAACAATTTATAACAACAACTTGTTTTTTCTAACCAGTCCACACTTATCAGCAAATCATAGGACCCGAGTGAAAGAATATTTAACTCCACTATTGAGGTATACCCATTAAAATCAACCAGACATTGTTTCACTTGCTTAGTCACTTTCCATTTGGTTCTTGTTGCTAACTGAACAAGCCATGCATTTATGAACTTTTATGTTTTCAGATTGTACTTTTCTACAATTTGGGGGCTCATATAACTTATACTAGCCCATAGATCTATTAAAATAGACACAGGTTGGTTTAGGATGTTAACTTCAATTTCCAGCATGGTAGCTTGATATTCAGCTTGTCAATTCTCCAATGTTGTGTTGATCCTAGGTATATTCCTTGCAACATTATTAACTGTGGTTGCCTCATGAACCACCTGTATGTTCTGGACAGATCTAGGGTTGTGTGTACAATATCTCAACATATGTGGCTCCCCACATCCCCAACATCTTAGCAGTTCTTTGGCGTTGCTAGTTTTTTTTTTTGTTCTATTCTGTGATCCTTGAACCAGTATAAGATTGGGCCAAGGGGGTTATCCCTCATTTGACCCCCTTCTTTCGTTGATGATCTTTACCAAAGTTCTTTAGGTAAATTAGTTTATGTTTTTTCATGCTTCCACCCATTCTACTTCCGTCTTTATTCCTCCATGACTTACCACCCTCATTCTTAATTTTAAATTGTTGATAGCATAATTTGGCCTTCCTTACCACTTCGTCCATGGTCTTTGGGTTATCAAACTCAATTATCTCCTTATAGGAGACTGGTAAACAATTTAAAAACCGTTGAATTTTTGGTTTTCTCATCTTTCAGATAGGGCACATATCGCAATAAGCTCGTGAATTTATTCACGAACTCATCTATGGTTAGTTGTCCCAATTTTAATTCATGGAATTCTTTAGCCCGGTCATCGTAGTATCGCTCACTTAGATATTGTGACTTATATTGCTTATGGAATTCTTCCCACGAAATCGTCTTTTCTTCCAACATATGAACACTTTTCCTCTCCTCCCACCATAGGGTAGCCTTCGCCTGCAATTGATAAATTGTCAACCATGCCTTGAGGTTACTTTCATATTCATATACCTAAAAGTACTTAATCATGTTCAGCGACCATGCTTCTGCATATTCCTCTTCTTCTTCATCAAACACATGAGGTTTGATCTTCCTAAATTCTCCTTGCAACTCTACCTTCCTCCATTTATTTTGTACCTTTGGCAACTCAGGATCTGAGTCTCCTCCACTCCTCGACTTGTCCGAATATATCTTCTTCATTCCTTCCGTGTCCACGCTCTTGTGGCGAGATTTCTCAGTCCAGTCTCTAATTAAATTTTCTTGTTCCTCGCTGGCTTTCAAAAGCATATCGTTACTATTATTAAGTTGTGCTAACTCCAATTTCAAAGCCTTCACCATGTCCAATAGTTGGGAGGATAGTGAAATATTTCCCTCTTCCCCCAACTCTACACACAATTTTTTCCCCTTGTGTTATCTAGCTAAAGCTTTTCCATATTCACCTCGAACTGCAATTGCCGACAAACACGCAACATACATCAAAACAAACTATACATCTAATATTACACACACAATTAGTAAATTTGATGTCCCTATTCAGGATCCAGAGTAGAACTATGGGCTCCGATATCATTTGTAACATACCTCCACCATACACCACACATTTTAATTTTACTTCTTTCTAAACATCCAAATTGCATAGTCCAAGATAATTAGGGTTATTATCGCTCACCATTATGCCATTAGAACACATATATTCGTAATATTTTTCATGAATGTGACTTATTCATTTAAACTATACCATAGCTACCTCAATCTACATTAAATTGTTTCCACTAACCGAACTTCTTGGGATTTGATGTACTAGTTGCATATCTGGCAATTGAATGCCATCTAACAAGGTCTGTGCATCGTGTACCTATGGAGGGAGGAAGTATTAACTATAACACATTTAATTGTGAGGTGGTAATCCACCTACTCCACCTGACTCCTCTTAAGCTTGACAGGTACATATTGACCCATCGTAGACCCATATCACTATCTACTTGTTATTACAACCCATGTGAATAGGCAAATGATGGCACGCTTATTCAAGATTACAACTTTCGAGGGTAGATCTAAGGCTGGTTACCCTTGGCTTCAAATCAACGGCTAGTATGCATTTGAGCTAACCCTAACTTCCTCTTCCTCCTAGTTTCACTTTAATTTCCATTTCCCTTGCCCTCATTCTTTGTTGACGAAGGCTACGGTTCTATTATGTTCCAGGCACACATTCGTGACCTTGTCAATTTCCAGGTTGTCTCTTGATTGATTTAGGGAATTTGTGCATCACTTAGAACCTCTTCCTACTCCATTTCTCATGAACAAACCTAGTTCCCCTCCGTCTGGAACAGTCACGGTTTCGTTACCCGCTCTTCGGTGAGTTCCTATCCCTTATGAACAACTATGAGCACCCACAGGGGTGTAACAACGATTTGGGGCCTGGTTATGTTCTCCCTTGCGCTGGTGGCAGGGAATTTATTAATCGATTTTTTATTTTTTTTTGTCATTTCTTCTTTGAAACTTGACACATTTCATTTCCAAGTTTTGATTTTGGTTAGCTTGTCTTTATGTATCTATGCAAGAGTGGCCTAGGTCGATAGATGTTGGCGACCTCACCACGCTTGGGCTCTACCTTCCCCACACCCAGGCAACTTGTTTTCTATCTATTGAGGTTTTAGGATAATTTTAATCCATTACCCTTAACATATGTAGACCTAATCAATGCTTCCCTCACATGGATGCACGCGAGCATCAGCAACCGACTTCGACAGTCCTCTAGGTAAGGGTTTTTGAGTTTTAACTAATGGCATGTTATGGTTCTAATTTGGGAATTATTTCCACCCTGCATGATTTCACAGTGACTAACATGAAATTGATTTTCCCTCGCAGGTATGCTCTACACTTGGAGTTTGAACCTACAATTCCTGGCACAATCTGGCTTGTTTTACACTAACTATCACATGTATGATCCCAAGTTGGTGCTCTACTAGTTTCAACCTCCCTCACTTACTGTAGTTTGAATATCGACATTGCATTTTCCTCACTGCTTCTCTACTTAAGTATTTTCCAATATGATAAGCCTTACATTAGGATAGACAGGGGGATGTCATCACTTTTTTTTTTTTTTGTAATAGAGCAACACCTCAGCATGCCCTCCAGGGTTCGATTCAAGTTGAGTTCTATTATATATAAACTTGAAAAGAAGGATTTTATGGTTCCATTCGTTTTTATCTATCTATCTAATTTTATTACAAGACTCTAGTTGGATGTATAATAGGGTGTTGGCCTTCTCTAGTGTCAACAAAATATCAATCTAGGTACTCTCTTTTCTTCGTTTTGTTGTTCTAAAGAGCTAATTCGTAGGCTCAGGATTTAACTGTAATATGATTTGAAGCAGTCCCCAAATTTATCCCCTCACTTGGGGTCTTTTGATATTTATCTACCTTGCATAGCGTTAGTCTTGCAAGTTTACTAAATCATGTATTGAGGACTCCTTATAGTCAATTTGTTGTTCTGACTAATTATATATAGATCTAGTTATTAAATATATGTTGATAGATATATACTCCTAACTTTTCAATGAATATAAATACGTTTACACTGTGCAACACTTGCTTAATATGATTTTTCTGGTATAGTGATTTGATTTGGTATCTTTATGGTATGCACTCTATGGACAAGTTCTCATAGACTTCGTCAATGATTTCAATTCATGCAACAGTTGAAGCATACTATAAAGAACATTTTCTTCTAAATAATGTGTAGGATATTATCCAATATCATCCATATCTATTTATTTTGCTTGCAATTCCTACAATTAATATACCTGTATGCATACATTAAAAATATTTACACCTCACAAGTGTAGAGTTCTACTTTTGTTCACTTACAAGATTGTATGTTGTGCCTGCATAGGTTCCATCTACTTTACTGTGAGATTTTTATTGTTTGAAGGCATAAGATATATAATGAATTGGTATATGCATAGTATTTACCTCCATTCGAGGCCGAACTGGCATAATAGTTGTTTAATTAATTTTCTATTATGACTCGTGGATTGCAAGGGATTAAAAATATTCACATGAATTTCATAAATTTTGTCATCCATCTCATATAAGACATATAAAAGTAAATACACACAGAATGTCTTCATGCATCTGGTTGTGAATGTTCAAATGAAATGCACAACTTCTTCTTGCATTAAATCTATGCTATGTAGTGTAACTATGCATATTGCGTGCATGCACTTAACTAAAAGCACTTAAATGAAATGCATAGTTTTCTAACTTTTCATAATTTCGTCTAGAATGAAATACATTCGATCTTTTATTTACTTCCCTGCAATTTACCATAGCATGCATGCATGGTTTCAGTTCCTTGTTACAGCATGCATGCTATCAGTACATTTAGACCACTATACCTTCCTTCCACCTGCAACCATTCTCTTTCAGGGTATTCAAATAATATTGCCTCACAAACCTATTTCTCTTCAATAAAACTAGATATCCACATATTGCTTACTTTCAACTGTATAATAAGAGTTTCGCCATTATATCAGTCACTAAATTTCACGACTTATTTCTAAACATTCAAGAGATGCTTACTAGTGTTAATCACTACGAATTTCATAATAAATACTACTTCTTTGTAACTTAACTAATGGATTTATTTTCATTCAAATCACATAAATACCCACACTATTAAATGAACATAGATTATAAAATATTCTGACAAGAACTCCAAAACAAGAAATCTATGGCCTGCACACCCTTCCACCCAACCTTGAATCACCTCTAATTCCCCCACCCCAAGCTTTGGTACTCTTGCCAAGGCTCAGTAACCCGTACTAAGATTTGATAATACTTATTTAACATTATCTTTCTCACAGATTTTTCCTTGGCAACGTTCTGCCTTCTGTGAATCTGTATCCCCTTACCTTAGGATTTTCAGTATTTTTTTTCCAAAAGCAAAAGCCTACTTTTCTCCTTGCAGTTATTTTATCCTCGGTCTTTATCTCCCATTGAGGTGTAATATATATCCATATATATTTTTTAATTTAGGAAATTTAAATAGAATCTAATCCTTCTCAGATTCCGACAAGTATCATTTACTTTGGTGTTAGCCATTATGATTTCTAGTAATGGAAACAACAACTTTCTTTATTAATTTAAAACATCATTTCCACACAGTCAATTTGTCTCAATCATAGTTAACCACTAGCAATAGTAACTAGCAACATATCTAACTGTTTAATTACATTGGGGGTGTTACATCTCCCACCCCTTTAAACTAACATCGTCCTCAGTGTATATTATTTCTATTGAAATGACCCTGGATATGTTGTCTTTATCACATCTTCTTTCTCCCAGATCGACTCCTCAGGCGTAAAGTGTCGCCACTATACCTGATTGATGACCCGATTCCTTAGTATGGTTTCCCTCCACTCCAAAATAAGGAGTGGTTCAAGCAGGATGTCTCCTTCAGGCTCCGCCTAGAACAGATTCCAAGCAATTATATGAGATTTGTCATACACATATTTTTTTAACAATGATACATGCAATACATTATGTACTTTAACATGAGCAGGTAAAGCCAATTGGTATGCTACTGGACCTATTTGGTCCAACACCTCAAACGGCTCAGAACCGTGGTGCTAGATTAGCACAACTACCAGTACTCAAGGTGCTTTTTTGAGGTCATGCTAGATTAACTGGGAACTTTTGTGATCATGCAGAACAAGTCCATTTTCTAAACCTATATGCCCCATATAAAGACAGAGTTGCTTTCTAGAATCGACTAGAAGCTAGTGACATATTAAAGATTGGTTCTTTAATCATAGTTGGAGATTTCAACGACACCCTATCTATGTGTAATGTTCCACTTAAATCTTATCTTGCAAATTTTATTAATGTTTACATTATCTGAAAATATTGAGAAATATTGGTCTAATATAAAATTCATGGTTTCTATTATTCAAATTCCCAAATTACTTTCTCAAATTGAATCTTATGTAGGATATGGTCTCCTTCCATTATTTCAAATAATATATGTATTCATCTCACATTCCCCAATGTACCCTCACATTTACTAGGGAGAAGACATAGTCCTCTCCAACTCATTATTAATATATATATTCATTTCACATTCCCCAATGTACCCTCACATTTACTAGGGAGAAGACATGGTCCTCTCCAACTCATTATTAATATATATATTCATTTCACATTCCCCAATGTACCCTCACATTTACTAGGGTGAAGACATGGTCCTCTCCATGTAATTACATCTCACATTCCCCAATGTACCCTCACATTTACTTGGGAGACGACATAGTCCTCTCCATTTAATCATCAATATATATATCCATCTCCCATTCCCAAATGTACTTTTCAGATTTACTTGGGAGAAGACATGGTCCTTTCCCATTAAATTCCCAATTTTATATTCATGTCACATTTCCAAATGTACTCCCAGTTTTACTTGGGAGAAGAGAAGAAAACTGTAAGGATGGATGAGAAGTTAATGACATTAATGAGAGGTGGTTGAGGAGGAGAAGGGAAGGAGGGTATAAAAAGGGAAGGGGAGCTCTTTCTTGGGGGGGGTGGTTGGTTGTAATTGTTTGGACTTGTTGTGTTTTTGGAGACCTTAGAAACCTGTGGAGGTTTCTTGGGTTGTTGAGAGGAGGGAAGTATTGTTATCTTGGTCTGGATCTTTCATCTTGCACACACACACTACATCTGGTTGGACTTGGGCTTGGAGGGCTAGGGAACCTGTGGAGGTTTTTTTGGCTAGGGATTATTTCCTAGTTGGTTGGGAGGTAAATCTGGTTGGGTCCGTCAAGAGGAGCGTTCAGCAGGAGCAGCAGGACAAAGGTATCTCCATCAGCCACTCGTACAGGTATTCCTCCATAAACTACTCTTGTAAAGTTTATTAGAATGAAATATTCACCTTAATTTATGTTGATTATAATGTAAATGATAAAATTTTATTTGTTTAAAATCCATGTAAGTAAGTAAGTTATCTCCTCTTATCGCATTTAATTTCAGAAGAAATTAGATCTGTTAGCAGACCCTAGGATAGGGTTTTTACACATGGTATCAGAGCTTTGGTTCAAAATCTAGACCCAAAGCCCACTAAAATCCAAATGCCGCTAGAAGGAGGGCTTGAACCTCTAACCTTGTAGCTGTTAAGCTGTTGTGGTTAACAGCCTCTACCCATGACAACATCTTAATTTTGGTGCTCGGCAACCTCATTAGAGCGTCTTAATTCTGGTGCATGTAATATTAAAGAAATGAAATAAAGGGCCAACTTATTGATCCCCTAGTAATTGTCATAATGTTCTAAAGCAAAAACATGAAAAGTACTATTTTATTAAACAACAACAATCTTAACCTTAGTCTATTTTATGGATCCGTATTAATATCGTTTAATGGAAAAAAAAAAAAACCCACCGCCCCACTCTCGAAATCCAGAGCTTTTCGGCTGAGCCAGCTGCGAAGAAGAGCCTACTATACAAAGCAAGGGTTGCCACGGCTGGCCTACAGGAGAATTGGGCTGATGTGGAGACAGATGATGAAACCCATTTAAGCGGGAGCTCAGATGGGAACGACGAGAATGAGTTGGAGGAGTTGGAGGAGGAATGGAGGAGGAGGAAGATTGCCTGGCTCCACAAGGAATTGCCTACACATGACCGGGCTCCCATGATTAGAATCCTCAACCGACAACGGAAATGGATTTAGCAAGAGGATGTCAAATATATCATCACGCATCTTCTTCGAATATGCGAAAGAAATATCGGTCACAGAGTGTATAAATGGTTGATCCAGCAAGATTGGTTTGAATTTGACCCTGAACTTGCTAGTAAACTAGTAGACATTCTGGCCAAGGACCTCAAAGTTGTAAGATGTCGTGATGTGTTTGATGATATCATTAACCGAGGCTATGTGCCTTGTGAATCTACATTCAATTTCTCATTTTAGGCTTACAAATAAATTAAGAGCCCTTCAATCTTCTATATCCAGCACATTCAAATCATCTACTCATGTCACACATCCATCATTGAATCCCATCATTCTTAACTGATCATGAACTAGAATAAATGACATGCTCTTCCATGTCAGAATGTTCGATTCTCATCACTGTAGAGAGTATTCTCATGTCCTTGCAGCAAATGCAATCTGGACACTAAGTTGTGTAGCCAAAAAGGTTCATTCTCTCTATGCTTAGTGTGTTAAAATTTCTGACTCTGTTTCAGTCTCTTTAATCCCTTCCTGAGAATCAGAATCACTCATGGACTCAGAAATCCCCTCATTAAACTTGTCCTCTGAGTAAAAATCAGTATCTTCATTTCCTGCTCCATTTTCAATAACTCTAGCTTTAGGTTTCAAAAACTCTTTCAATGGATCCAATATGTAAGGCTCCATCAACTCCCAAACCTAGATTGCATCCTTACCTTGTCATCGTATCTGAAACTGCTTTCCCTTCCTTTTTATGACACAATTTATTGACTTCATTCTCAAGGCTTTCCCAACACATTCAACATCTTCAACTTTATAGTTTTGTGCATAAAATATTACATCTCCAGAGGTGCTCTTACGTCCACCATGCATATACCAGTAAGCTAGAACACAGGAGATAGCCACCGATGTATAAGCTGTGGCATTACCATCTACCCCCTAGTCTAAATTGATTTGTATAAAATCAAAAACTACCATGACTCACAGTAGAAAAATGAGGCGGTATGTCTTCAGCTTGAATTTTCAATCGATCAACTGGTTTCAGCCATTCATAAAATGTGTCGTATGCATGTGCTTTCAATACATCCTGTACCTCAAGTTTTTCATTGAACTCAAAATGAACTTCACAAGTCTTGTTCTCATCATATGATTCTACCTTAGCACTAGACAAAAATATAGCAATTAAAATCTCACGCTGCTTTGCAACAAGTTTCAAGCTGAGACGCTTATTAACATTTTTGTCGCCCAAATTGAGCAACAGTTTTATTTGTAGCATCAAAGTGGGCTCAACGGTATATTTCTTATGACACTTTTCATCATACAATTGTTTGATCCTTTCTTCTTCACCAGCATTGAGACATCCCTCTAGCATTATGATGCACATCTTGATTTAATACCAATTGCACCATCCTTTTGCAACTCTACAAAAACCCCCTCAGCCCTCTCCAGCATGCCACATTTAATCAAGGATTCAAGATATATTTCATAAGCTGCCCGATTAGGTCGACACTTTGCCATACATCGAGAAAATGTGGATTCTACTTCACCATACATAGACAGGCACATATACATTTGCATCAAGTCCACATAGGATGGCTGCAGTGGCTTCAGACCACTGTCTTCAAATTGCTTCATAAAATTTTCCACATGTTCTTTTTCTTGGGCTTTTGACATTATCTCAATAATTTTCAGATAAGCAATCACACTCATGGAGACTCCTTCCTCCTGCATTTTTGTGAATATCTCCAAAGACTTCATAGGTTGTCTAGCCTTGCATAAACTTCCATTTGATACACATAAGCCTGAGAAGTGAGACCTACACTAGTGTCAACCAACTTTGCCCAAGTTCTTTCAATCTATTTTACATCTGCATGTCTTGAACAGGCCCTGAGTATTGAGACAAGTAAGTCTCTACTTTCCTTAAATCCTGCTTGCTTCATCTCATTTCTTAGACAGAATATTCTTTCATGATCTATACAATCTTGGTAGCTGTGAATCCATATTAATTTACTTTTAACAATTTGCCAAGTGCTGGGGTCGGCGGGGTTGGAACCCCTGACCTCCCACCTCATCACCTCCGCGTTTAACCAACATGCCAATGAATTTTTCATAAATATCCTCCTTTATCCTATGCCCTGCTGTTTTCAAATTCTGAAACACAGCTTCTGTTGGTCTTAAATGATGTTTCACAGTCCCTCCTGTGCCACGTAATAGGGCTTTAAAAAGAGAATTTTGTAAGCTGAGACTTGGTTGATACCCTCCAAGTTGAATCATGCGATTGTATATGTCACAGGCTTCATCAACAAAACCTTTAACTGGTGCTTCAACGTAAGCCATAATGAGAAGAATGAATTCTAGTGAGCATACCTACAATCTTTAGTGAGAAATTATTTAATGATGATGGCAAGAACAAAGTTGATCCTACAGTGTAGCAGAGATTAGTGGACAATAATACATACCTCACCACCACTACCTTGATGCAATGTATGCTATGAGTTTAGTT
>APFE031603873.1:71076-150623 GCA_000404065.3 Pinus taeda | reverse complement strand
AACAGGTGGGAGAAAAAGAAGGGCCCTTTACATATACTTGGTGAGTATGACATGATTAGAAGAGGTCCCCAAGAGACTGTTCTGGAATATTGTGCCAGGTTCAACAATGTCTATAATGCTATACCTCAAAATCTGAGACCTCCCCCGGATTTAGCTCTGTACAAATTCCCAGATGGATTTGACCCCGATATGGCCTATCAATTAAAAGAAAGAGCCCCTCAACCCTTGAAGAAGCTCAGAAGGTTGTTGTAACAGTTGAGGAAAACCTGATTGCTAAGAGGAATAGGGCTAAAATAGAAAAGAGAGTTGCCTTTAAGGAAGAGCCCTCAGCCTTAGACCAAAAGTTGGATGCAATAATTTCTGGCATGAAAAGGTTAGGTGACAGGGTAGAGTCTGTGGAAAGAAAATCTTCATGGGAAGCACCATCAAACAATCCCAACAGGAATCCAAACTTTAGGAGGAACCAAAATCCTAGTGGGAGCAAAGTCAACAATGACCCTGAAATTAGGCCGCCATTTCAAGAAAATTATGCTGAAACATCCTTATCAGAAGAACAAGCAGAGGACACTCATATCCACCTAATGGGCCTTGATAATAAGCACCAAATCTTCTTGAGCCAAGAGGATCATGATGAAGAAGATACTAAACAATTTCAGACAAAATCAGGGGAATCGTTTGATTTCAAACAAGGCTATGACACTGCTGTTTATGAGGTTCATAAACAATATAAATTGAGGAGCAGGATTGTAAATATAACACAACCTGAGAAAACCAAAGACAAACTACAGCCTAAAAGTGCCATAGTAACTGAACCGACAAATACAACTGATTCACCCACAAAGGGAATAACTATTGAAGATATCACTGAACAAACACCGAATTCACCAGCTACATCATTTGAACATTCTAACTCAAGCAAAGAGCCTCAAGAGGTGATCAACAAGCTTAAGCCCCAAAATCAAGAGGAAACCTTACTAGACAAAGAAAGGAGGCTCGCCCATACTACTAAAACACAATCTGAAAAATCCTTTGACTTGGAAACTGAAATTGGAAAACTGAAAGTAGCCATTCCTCTGGTAGAGCTAGCCAAAAATGACATTTATAAACAGCAGATTCAGAGATCTCTCCAACTCAACCAAAACAAAAAAAATGTCAATGTGGACAATGTTAATGTGTTGGATGACACCCCTGAATTATTGTTTGGTCCAGAAGTCGATGGAAAACTATCAGGCTCAGGGATTTTACCCTTTTATGTCAGTCTGCATATACATGACAAAATATTGCACAATGCAATGTTTGACTCAGGTGCATCTCATAATTTAATGCCAAAATCTGTAATGGAAAGGCTGAATTTGGACATCACTAGACCATACAAAGACCTCTTCTCATTTGATTCTAGTCAGGTCAAGTGTCTAGGCTTGATAAAAGATTTATGTGTATCCTTAGTCCAATATCCAAATAAAACAGTCTTGATGGACGTTGTTGTTGCTGATATCCCACCCAAATATGGGATGCTGCTGTCAAGGTCATGGGGGGCCAAACTTCAAGGGTCTCTGCAACTAGATATGTCTTATGCTACTATCACAATCTTTGGTCAACCCAAGAGATTGTATAGAGAGTCATTGATGAAATACATGGTCAGTAGTATAGAGAAGCCTCAAAACTTTCCCATATATGTTGTCCACTCTGACATAGACTCTTACATCCTTTTCAATGACAATACAGGCAACAACAACAATGAAGAAGCTCAGATAATGGAAACAAACCAACCTGCTGAACAGAAAGATCCTGATACACAAACACGGGTTGAGTTGAAAAATGCAAACATTCAAGATCACAAAACAAACAACTGTCAAATCAGGACACCTGAACTGAATAATGAGCAGATGGTTCCCCAAGAAATCAGAACAATTCCACTAAGTGAGAAAGATGTCATATCAGACAAACTGAAAAAACAACCTATACTCCAACTCACAAATCTAGAACACGGAAATAACATTCAAAACCCTTTGAAAGAAAAAACTTTATGGTTTCTAGAATTTGATGGGTCAGTTAACAAACTAGGGGCAGGAGCAGGAGTGTGGGTGCACAACAAAGAAAACAGTCATGCAGAAGGTAGAGCCTACAGACTAAATTTTAGATGTACTAACAATATGGTTGAATATGAGGCCCTCCTACTAGGACTCAAGTTGGTTCAATCACTACAAGTTACAAGAGTATCAATCCTAGGGGATTCAGACTTAGTTATCCAACAGATCAAAGGAAATTTTATTACCAAAGATAACAGGCTTAGGTCTTACAGGTCTGTTGCTACTGCGTTACTAAAGTCTCTTGCAGACTTTCAGATTACCAAAGTTCCTAGGGCTCAGAATCTACACGCTCATAGCCTAGCCATGTTTGCAAGTACTTGCAAGCTACCTTTTGACCCCCATCACTGTTTTATAGCCGAAGTAAAACATAGACCATCAGTCCCAAACAACATAAAAAACTGGCAAGTATTTGACAATGACATACAAATCAAAAACTTTCTGACTCTACAAGGAGAATTTTCAGGTCTAAAAATAGACACTGAGCCAGCAAGTCAATCGCAAATACTTCAGACAGAAAATCAATCACAAATACACAGTGAACATAATAGTCAAGTGCTTTCACCCAAAACAGCCAATCAAATGCTACATCCTACAATCTTCAATCAGTACAACATTCAAGAAATCCAACAAATTGAACATGAGGAGATACCCGAGGATGAAACTGAAGTGATACAGCTAAAGAACAATTTTCTGCCTATAGGCTTATCTCCTTTGGAAGACATCTTTGATTCTAATGATGTCCCCAATAAACCAAAATTTGAACCCCTAAATACTACCATTGAAGAACATAACATAGGGACAGTTCAATAGTCTAAAATCATAAAATTGTCTATTGCATTACCACCTGATCAAAAACCCAAATACATTGACCTTTTTAAGGAGTTTCAAGATGTGTTTGCATGGAGTTATGAGGACCTCAAATCCTATGACACCTTCGTGATACAACACACAATTCCACTACAGCCAAATCAGAAGCCCTTTAAACAAAAACTCAGAAGGATCAACCCTATGCTCCTCCCAGCAATGGAGCAAGAGGTACAAAAAATGTTCAAAGCAGGCATTATTGCACCAATTAGATTTTCTGATTGGGTTTCAAATTTGGTGCCCACAAGGAAGAAAATTGGGGAAATTAGACTCTGTGTTGACTTAAGAAACCTCAACCAAGTATCACTAAAAGATAACTATCCCTTACCAAAGATGGATCACATCCTGCAGAGAGTGGTAGGGGCATCCAGAATTTCCTTGCTTGATGGCTTTTCAGGCTTCAACCAGATCTTAGTACATCCTAATGACCAGGACAAAACTGCATTTACCACCCCATGGGGAACCTTTAAATATGTCAAAATGCCTTTTGGCTTGAAAAATGCAGGGGCCACTTTCCAAAGAGCAATGGATATTGCTTTTGCTAAAGAAATCCATGACTTCCTAGTCATCTATTTGGATGATCTTACACTTTTTTCAAAATCTGACCAAGACCATTTGAAACATTTGAGACAGATATTCATAACATGCAGGAAATATGGAATATCTCTGAATCCCAAAAAATCCATTTTTGGCCTAGAAGAAGGGAAATTACTGGGTCACATTATCTCCAAGGATGGTATCAGAATCGACCCAGAAAGAATCCAGGCAATTCAACACATGCCCCATCCCAGGAATATAAAAGAGTTACAAGCTTTTTTGGGAAAAATCAACTTTTTGAGAAGATTTATCCCAAATTTGGCTGAGCTTAGCAGATTACTTAACAGCATGCTGAAAAAGGATTCTAAAGTTAAATGGATAGTGGATGCCAAACAAGCCTTTGAAAGTATTAAATTTGCTCTTACCCAAACCCCTGTCCTAACTAGCCCTCGGTTTGATAGAGACTTCATCATATTCTCCTTTGCTTCTGAACACACAATTGCTGCAGTTTTACTACAGAAAGATGATTCGGGAAATGAAAAACCCATTGCCTTCTTTAGTAAAGCTCTCAGAGATGCACCTCTCAAGTATCAGATTATGGAAAAACAAGCCTATGCTTTGGTTAAAGCTATTAAGGACTTTAGGGTTTATATCCTCTATTCCCATGTAATAGCCTATGTGCCAAGCCCAATTGTCAAAGATATACTTACACAAGAAAATTTGGAGGGTAGAAGAGGCAAATGGATAGCAAATATTTTGGAATTTGACATAGAAATAAAACCTACAAAACTCATAAAAGGGCAGGGCTTAGCTAAATTGATGTCTGAAACAAATTTTCAAGCCCTAGATATAAACCAACTGGACAGTGAACCGGAGCTGGCGACTCCAAAGATCAATGTAGCCTTTGAGCAATCCCCCTGGTATTCTGATATCTGCTATGTGTTGCAAAACCTGTGTGCTCCCCCAGGACTGTCTAGAACTAAGTGTAGGTTTGTAAAAATGAAAGCCTTAAAATTCTGTGTCATGGAAGAAAATCTGCTGTGGAGGAATCATGAGGGCATCTTGCTGAATTGTTTGATTGAAAGTGAAGCCAACAAAATCATGGAAGAGTTTCATGTAGGAGACTGTGGTGGGCATCTATACTGGAAATCCACTGTGAACAAGATACTAAGAGCTGGATACTACTGGCCCACTATTTTCTCTGATGTCAAGAAATTTACTACTGCATGTCATAAATGTCAAGTGTTTGAAGGAAAGAGACAATTGCTGCCGCTACCCCTAAGGCCTATTGCAACAAAGAGACCATTTCAGCAATGGGGCTTGGATTTCATTGGAGAAATCAATCCCTCGTCTTCAGGCCAGCATAGATGGATTCTGACAGCAACGGATTATTTCACAAAGTGGATTGAAGCAATCCCGTGCAGACAAGCAAATGACTCTACCATCATACAATTTCTGGAGACAAATATCCTTGCTAGATTTGGATGCCCTGACAAAATAATAACAAACAATGCTGCTGCTTTCAGATCTAAGAAGATGGTCAGTTTCTGTCACAAATTTCATATTACTTTGGGCCACTCTACTGCATATTACCCCCAAGGAAATGGCCTGGCAGAATCATCAAATAAGAGCTTGGTAAACATGATAAAGAAAGTGCTAGAAGAGAACAAGAAGAATTGGCATAAAAAACTTGTCAACGCCTTATGGGCAGACAGATTAACAACTAAAAGATCAATTGGGGTCAGCCCATTTGAATTAGTCTATGGATTAGAAGCCAAGTTCCCCTCATCACTAGGGATCCTTGCTATGAAGATACTTCAGGAGAGCCAAGCTGAACCTAATGATATGCAAAGAAGAATAAATCAAATCATATGTTTGCAGCAAACCAGAAATCAAGTTTTCAACAGAGTTCAAGTCTTATAAGAAAAGCTGAAGAAGGCTTTTGACCGAAGGACTAAAGCAGAAAACTTCAACATTGGTCACAAAGTCCTCAAGTGGGACTCCAGAAGAGAAGATAAGGGAAAACATGGAAAATTTGACTCCCTTTGGAGAGGACCATTTGTTGTCCAAGCAATACAAGGGAACAATACTTATTTCCTCAAAAGCCTAAATGAAACTGATTTGGATGAAGGTCCTGTGAATGGTAGGATGCTAAAGCACTACTTTGAATATCACCCATAATTGTAGGCTGAGTTTCTCCTTGTACATAAGCTGTTGTATATATTTCCATATATGTAAAAACAAAATGTCTTACAGTTTTCTGATAGCTGTCAGCAGTAGGTGAATAAAATCAGAAGTCCACCAAGAAGAGAAACACAAAATAGCATGTCAAAGCAGCAAATCTGAGAAAGTTGGCAAACACAGTCAAGACCCAAGGCAATCTGACCTGCTGTTCTTGGTCTTTCAAGAAGAAAAACCATCCCCACGTGGAGCCACTGTTGGATACCTATACCAATAGGTTTCATATTTCATGATTGGCTATCAAAGGTCCAAATATGCTCTGCTTTGATAATGCAAAGATCCCATATTTCCATAAGGAGACAAGGTGTGTCTCAATTTTGATGGGGACTCAATTTTGATGGATGGCCCAACAGCCTAATCTGGATCATGCCATGTTTTCAATTTTTATGTTGTAGAATAGAGAAAGAAATCTGTCCAAGCTGTTTAATCTTGGCAGATCAGTAGCTAGGTATAGAAGCTAAGGTTCCCAACTGTTTAATCTGGGGCCTGGAAGGAATAAGGGTAGCCTTACATAGGAAATGAAAGCAAAAAAAAAAGCCAATATAAAAGAAAAGGCATTTAAAGGGTTTGCTAGCCTAAATGCACCCTACAAGAAGAAATAAAAATGTTAGGCAAAATAGTTGGGTAGGTAGAGGGGGTTGCAGAACTGGTGTCTCTTTCAAGACCAAAGTTGCTAAACATCTACAGGAAAATCAACACACTGGAGCATGACTAACTTCCCTATTTTCATTTGTATATCACTCATTACTAACACCCTTTCCCAAGCTGTACAGAGCACAGAAGTTTATGTCTGTCTCATGTTTTATGGCCTTAAAAGCCACATTTCTTGTGCAAAAGGTCTTTTCATTTTGATCTACCATTTACACTAAGTTATTTTCAAGAAGACTTGGGTGTACTGATCTTCATCCATATTCTCCCCCCACATTAACAGCTAATCCTACTATGTAATTCCCCTATTTCACCCTTCCCTACTAGTATTAACACCATGGTGTATAAACCCCAAAATATCTATAAATATCCCTCCCTTGGCATTATAGCCATATGGTCTATTTAAAAGGGAATCAAAATGACACCTGGTCACTTTGATGAACCTCCCAGGTCACCTCCTCTCATTCCATGTCATTCTGCTCATATAGCCCTCATTTGCAAAGAAAAATCATCATAAAACCCCTTTTACCCATAACCCTTTTGCAAAAAATGATAAAACCCGAAAAAAACATAAAACCCAAAGTTCCCTGCCCAAATATTTAAATCAATATTTTAATTGCCAGGCGGACCCCTTCCCAACCTACACGACCCGTCGGAGGACCCGCCAGCCGTCCGATCTCCGCTGATTAGATCCAAGGGTGGGCGGTCAATCTTGCACCCCGATCTGTTGACCTTTAGCGTCCGGGGAAAGTGGTTTTGAGTCCGTACCAGGACGCGTGGCGGGCGCTGAGGTTGTTCAGAGCCCTCTCCCCGTTACCGCCTTTGCCCCAAAGGTGGTGCGGGGAACTCGCTTACCACCACCTGGCTTACCGCTCTCCCTCCCACGTCACTCCAACGCCATCCTGACGTCACTTTACTTCTGTCCGCCCCCGCGCCCCATGGCCCTCCACGCAGCCTTGCCACTGCATCAGCCCACCACCGTGTCCCGCCACCCTGGCTCTCACGTCAGCGCCACGTCACCACCGTACTATGGGCCCACCATGACGTCATGCTGACGTCATCGGTGGAAAAGCGCCAATAGCGGCTTTTCCCGAAATTCAACGTTATAAACGACCAAATAAGCCGTTTTAAGTCATTTTCATGCGCAAAAGAAGGAGCCGTTGACAACCAGCTGCCGCGAAAAAAATTGTCTTCCAGCCAACAAATTTGAAGATTTCGACCGTTGCAAGTCCACAATTCCACTGTGCCAAGCCTCCACAGCCCAGCACGCAAGTGTCCAAGCTAGTTCTTCCAGGTATTTAGCCGGTTTCCCACTTCGCCCATGCATTTTAATTCTCTGTAAAATTCACCATTTAGCACAAGTAAAACTCTTCAAATTCAGTTCTGCCTATCACACAAAGTTAATCCAAGCAATCTGCAGCACCCTTAAACCCCAATTCAGCAGAAGAGTGCTCGTTTCGAGGGCTAAAGACCCCGAAATCCTCCCCGAGGTACTAGTCATTGTTCCCTTTTGCCAAGTACAGGCCACTTGTTGTTATACCAAAGAAGTCTGACTAGATCTGAAATTTTTCATTAACAATTCACATCCTTGTGAATTCCACGGCAAACACACAATCCAGCTTGCATTACCCTCTAAAGAAAGAAACACCTCACTGTATCAACAGTTGAGCTGCAGCTAAAAACTCTTTAAGCACTTGTTAAATCACTGCCCCTATCCCTACAAATCAGCTTCTATCATGGCATCTCCTGCAACTTCATCCATCAGTATGGCCTCACAGAGTCAAACAAATAAAGAGCTGGAAGCCCTGCCATTAGTAGACAAGGATGGTCTCATTGGAGACTTTGAAGGAAACAGGGACTTTTTGCAGACCTTCAGTAGACTAAGGGAAGACTACAAGGATGGACATGGTACACATGGGATCTGGGAGTCAAACTTACCCTACTATTGTCTCCCAGCTGTGAATGTTTTCCCCGAAATCATTCACCTCTGTGCTGAACACTATGATGCCCAGCACAGGGCCGTCAGCACCCCATCAGGGAGGATCCTCTTTTACATTAATGCTGAGACCATAAACAAAATGCTGCACTTTGATCAGACAGAGTTGCTGATCCCATTCTCCATGAATTATTTGATGGACGCTGGTGACAAGATGACCAGTGAAGAACTGCAAAGGATCATCAGGAACTTCATGAGACCTGAATGCCAGACTACAGAGCCACCTCCCTATCTGAATGATCAATTCAATGATGTGGGCAGGCTATTAATAGACATGATAGCCTATGTATTGGGGTACTAAAACAGTGAGCATGAGGACAGAGCCATGCTAGTACTGCTGTCTGTTTACAACCCATACCAACCCCCTACCCAAAAGTTCAACTTTGCTAAGTTCATAGCCAATAAGATCCATGATCAGTTAACCAAAGTGGACAGACAGGGGGTTTTCAGATATTCAGCTTATATCTACCATATGTTCATGTATTATCATTCTGAAGCCTTCCCATGCTATATCAGAAGGCTGGATCATACAGGGGAAAGAAGATCTGTTATCTTCTGGACCTCAGTCTATCACAAGGTCACAAATTCACCCTATACCTATTGTGAATTTGTTGACCAGTTTGTCTACCCAGTCTTCTGCATGTTGATGAAGTCACCACCTCCCAGAATATCCAATGAGATAAAGAAAGCTCTGCAGCTTTCTAAGAACAGCAAAATAGGTGACTGGTACCTATATGAACATCATATAGTCTTCAGGGTCTATGGAAGTGAGCTCTGCCCATATAGGCTCCCAAAATACGTGCCAATGAGGTTGTTTACATTGGAATATTACCGGCAACTGATTCAGTCAGACCTTACCCACTTCCACAGCTCCAAGAAAAAGGCTCACCTTAACTTCAAAAATGAAATGGGCCGTTTCATCATGAATAAGAAGGAAGGATGGGAGGCCGCAGATTTGATCCTGAAGGATAATTACAAGCTGTCTTATAGCTTTCGGTGGGTCCCTTATGATCCTCAAGGAGTCATCTCTGCTAGGAGAAATAAGTATAGGCTCCTAGCCATTAAGCATTGCCAATACCCTCACATAGAACAATATGCCAACTTGCAAGAATGGCAACCGGATACTCTAGTTGAGGGTTTAACTGAGGAAGAAAGAATGCTTAAGAATGTCAAGGAGCTTGAAAAGACTATTGACCTAGATTATGTGCAGCAGGTACCCTTCAGACAGCCTTACTCAGTGGGACAAGGCACCTCAATTACCAGGACTGCACCAAAGGCACTTACTACAGCAGTATCAGCAATGGACAAAGGCAAAGGCATTCTAGGTGCAGAGAATGAGCTGGCAAAGGGACAAACTGAGGAACATGCAGGACAACAAATAGAGCAGCAGAAAGAGAAGGAAACAGAGCAGGAGGCACAGCACAAAGCAGAGCAGCAAATGGGCCAGCAACAAGAACAAGCTGATAAGCCACAGAATGGGCTGCTACAAACTCCTGCAATACAAACGCCACCACCTCAAATGCAGCAGTCGACTGCCCCAGTCCTACAGACCCCAGCACATGAAGAAAGGGGAGTAAAGAGACAAAGAGAAGAGTCCACTCCTCTCAGTGGATCCTCCCATCAGCCAGAAGCCAAAAGGCAAAGGGCAGACTCCCCACAGATAGAAGACATCACTGAAGATGTCTTAGATATTTCCACAAAGGACAAAGAGAGCAGCCAGCAAACAGGAACAAGCTCCTTTCAGCAGGAGCAGAATTTACAAGTCAGTTTGGAGGTGGCTTCCCAATCACAGCAGAGCAAGAAGCCAAAGAGCACCAAGGCTTCTTTCAAACAAATAAAGGCTCAAAATGAGCTATTGAGGGCAGAGGTGTACAAACAATTTATAGATGCTACACCAGCCATGCAAGAAAGGCTGATGTCAGTTTATGACATCCAAGAGGAGAAGATTATCTTCAGTCATTTTAAGCCCAAGGGGCCGCAGCCTAAGACAGCTGCAGATTTCATAAAGACAAGGGTGGAGGTCCTGGCCAGAGATATACATCCTATGGACCAAATCGAATTCCACAAGCAGGCTGGAGAGATGGTATATGCCACCCTAATGGAAAAGGCCACATTGGCCCATGAGCTGAAGGAATCATTGAAAAACACTAACACTCAGCTGGACATTGAGAGGATGTCCTCCAAAGCCAAGGACAACAGAATTAAATCCCTTGAGGATATTATTATTGACTTAGGGCACGATCCTAATGATCCAACAGGCGTTAAGGCCCTAATGAAGAAGAAAGAGGATGACCTCAGTGCCTTGAGGAAGAGGTTGAAGCTGCCACCCGCTGAACACCCTCAGACAGCAGAGCTTCAGAAGCAAAAACAGCTAGAGGATCAGCTGGACCTCTTACTACAACAGGATCAAAGGATAAGAGAGTTGGAGAAGGAATTGGAGGGAGCAATACAGGACAAACAGGGAGAGTCCACTTCCCAAGCTCCTCCAACAACTTCTACTACAACAGCAACAGCAGCAACAGCAGCAACATCAGGGGCAACAGGGGCCCCCACAACAAAGGCAGCAGGAACATCATCAGCTCAACAGGACAGTCCAACTATAGAGGACATAACCAAGGCTGTCAAGAAAATGGAGCTCCAAGCTGATGAAATAAAGAAAGCCAAGGAGACATTGGCAGAGCTGGAGTCAAAATATGATAAGTCCAAGATGACAGTGGCTAAGCAGGGCAGAGAAATAAAGGCCCTCAAGGACAGGATAAAGGCCTTAGAAAAGGAACTAAATCTAGAAACAACCATGGCCGAGATAAAGAGGATTTTATGGGCCAAAATAAGCAAATCTATCACCCAACAGTGGAAATCCATAAAGACAATTCATCAGCAGATGGAATTGCTAGGCCAAGCTCACATAGAGATCAATAAGGCCAAAACAGTACTGGGAAACAGGCCAGAACAGGCCAACAGGATGGTAGATTTTTTGAACAGGCATGAACAGGAGGAGTTGGCAGCCATGGGCATTCCTAATAGAACAGAAGCTGTCCTCCTTGCCAAGAAAGTGCTCACCCTTAGAAGTTATATACAGGCAGTGGAGAGAAAGTGCTTTGAAATGACAGCAGATGTGGAGGAGTTCAGGGTTAAACTGGCAGAATTGCAAGCAAGAGGCCTGCCCAGTCTATCAACTAGTGCAGGAAAATTGGTCTCCCAAGAACAGTTTGCCAACAGAATGGTGACATATATGGAAAATCAGATCACTGCATCTGGCAGTTCATCTGAACAGGCAGGGCCTCCCTCAGGACAGAATTTATATGATAAATTGGGAGGCCTGTTCTTCATTGAAAATGAAGTAAATCACCTTTTTGAGACTCCTCCCAATTTTTTCAAATACACAGAGGCTGATGAGACCTTGATAAAAATTAGGAGGCATCAGATGCCCAAGGAATATTGGTGGCAATCAATGCTCAGAATTCTGCCACGTTAGCTTCAATTATTCAGCCACTACGAGCCCAGGTCAAATACAGGACAGTATGAGGATAAAGCCAGCATCCAAGGCAGTTAAAGGCGGACCAACAGATGGACCATGACAGCTGGCCAAAGAACAAAGTAATGCACAAAACTTGGTGGTACACCCTCAGTCAACTCCAAGAGCCACCAAGTCAGTAGTCTCTGACCATTTCCTGACAAGGCTAAAAGGGCACACAAGCCACAGCTGCACGGATAAGCCACTCAGCATTAAAGTCAAAACACTCAGCCGCTTCAACGAACTCCCTAAGCTCCAGATGCCAAGGTTGTTCTGACAGGAGTTAATAGCTTTTATAGCTCATTGAAGATTGCAATAACTGCTCATCTACCATCCCAGTTCTATTGAACGGAGATATTATCCGCTCAGATGACTCATACCTAAGATATTTTTGTAATAGACTTCTATATATTCCCCCTCGCATTTGTTAGCAGGGGTTGGACTCCGAATGTAAAAAAGCTCTCGTCTTCTCTTTTGTTACTCTCATGTTGTAAAGATTTCAGACAGCTAATACAAAGAATGATGGGATTTCTTCAAATATTGTCTCTCATGATGGCTTGCTGGTGTGTGGCTTAAAGTTGCAGGATTCCTGTGTATTCTATGGCTCAATAAGTTTTCTTGTTACTCTCTGTTATATATATGTTTCTTATACTTTCATTGTATCTTTCATGCTTTCGTGGATTCAATAGCTAAATGGCCAAGAAAAAGAATAGTCCCAGGATTTCCTCACTGAATACCCTGGACTCAATCCCAGCCATTTCATATGTTTTCCTCAGTTATGGTATTTAAAGAGTAATTCTTCAGTGCTACCTTTAATACTGTATCATCACAAGAACATGTTATTTCAGGAATTCAAGAAATTGCTCCCAAATAACAGACCTCTTTCACACCAGTCAGCTCAAGTAAAGAATTCTTAGTTGCTCTTTGCTAATTTGTTCCCCATTTCGCTCTCAATATTTATAGTTTGTTTCACAGAATACATACAGGCCCTGTAGTTACATCCACACTTCAGTCAAGACCTCAAGGGAACAGTAGTCAAAGACCCCATTGCCCAATGGATTAGTTTCACCTGAAGACAGACTCTAAAAGCTATCAGAAGCATCCTCCCAACCAAGCACAAAAACAACCAAAAATTCACTTCATAACTAGCCTAAAACCTTCACTAAAAACAGTGACAAACCTAACAGCGAGAGCCCTCTCTGACTACAGCTGGGCTAGAAGTTGTAGCCCAAAGATTGGTTAGTGGTTACCCCGGTCGTATTCCCTCAGGAGTCAAAGGGAACAACCTGGGCGATAACACGACCATTCGAATTTTGGGTTCTAGCCTTAATAGGAATGAACAAATCGATTAATCCATCATGGTCATGGAACTCAACTTCCACTGTGTGTACCTTTGCAAACTATCACAACAATCGTGACTACTTATCGCGCATGGGTGTATTGAATATTGACTATTTGCTGATCAGATTTGTTCCTTAGCCAATGGCTCGACACAGTGATTAATCTTTAATCTGGAATCCTCTGCTTCCACTGCTGCTGTAGAGATCGATCTGACCTTTCAAGTCAACTACTTTATTGATTTCGGCCCCAATATGAAAATTTCCTAGAATGTATGAGAACTCATTTGATAAGACAACCAATGTTGACCTACAGTAATAATTCTATCAATTGAAATTGATCTCCAGAATAAGTCTTAGCCTCTGAAGTAGCTTGAATTCTTCAGCGAATTCCTAGCTATATGATCTCCCGAAGAGATCAAATCAACAATTTGGATGACTTGGATCAAATCTTCCAAATATATTTAACGCCTAGCACTTAATTTATCTCATTTAGTGGAGGGTCATATATAGATTCGTTGAATTAAATACACAAGCATGTAAGATGAATTTCCACATAAAAAAAGAAGAAGATAGCTTGGATATTTATTTCATTATCCCGCTAAGGTAACATCACAAAAGAATGATAGAAAATATCATTACATCCACGTCCCATACCAGAATAACAATTCTGATCCTACTTGTTGCAGGTGAATACATAGGGGATCCTCGGGAAGTAAATAAGGATATATCGAATAGTTAAGAATGCCTGATCAAGTAAATGGCTGTGTCTTGTGATGCTACAGATATGTTGGACACTCTCTCATCTATTACCTTATATGATCCTCGACAGTTCAGAGCTCGAGCTCCTTACGCCCCTTGCAGTCTACTAAAACAGATCTAGGACGGTGTCACGCCCTTGGAAAAATTTCCCAAACTTCACTGAATGGTCTATTCGTGTTGTTATCGACCCATTAAATTCACCCTATGAATCTTAACCAAGTAGTCTCCCTGTCATAGCTTTGGTCAGTGATGGGCCCATGGCCTTCTAAAGAGATCTGCTTCTCCTGTGTGGTGCCTCATAGTTTGTCCAAATGGTGGATCATACTCCCTGTGGCCTGGAGTTGGTGGATCATGGCCCCACAGTGTCTCACGGCCCCCACAGAGTTGGAAACATGCGTACGACTAGTAATTTAGCATCATTGCTGTGGTTTATGCTTCCTTAGCACAAGAGCCAAGGTCTATGCTCAATCTGCGAGGAAAGATGTCAGTTCTCTTAACCAATACAAATGAGTTGTGGTCTCTTCGTTTCTTCACAAGAAAAATGACTGCGCCCAAAAGGAGTTGTCTATAATGCGACTTTTTGGAGATTCTGGTGACGGAATCCGGCGGAAGAAATTGAGGTTAAATCTTGATTTGTTGCAGTTAAAATGGTTTTTTCATTGCATATTTGGATTCAGCACCCTGAAAAACCCCTGGGACACTTTGATTGTGCAGAAACTAGCTATCAAACTTGCGATTCCAATAAATTGGTGCCAGATTTTGACCGGAAAAACCCACCGGAAAGGCTTCCAAAAAGTCTCATTATAGACAACTGTGCGCCCAAAATGAACCCAAGATATTTTCGACCGAAAAACCCCCTGCAAAGAAAAATTGACAGCTTAGGGTGATAATCAATACCACCGAAACTACTGTAAGATCCCAAATAGTTAAATTTATGAAAGAACTGGTACACGAGTGTTTTGATTAAAATGATGCAATAAAGAACAACAAACACCAAAGGATCTAAAATTGTAGCCTCTTATTTATATTAATAACTGGAAAGCAGATACATGATCTACGATCTACATGATCATACAAGACATATTGAAGCTCCTACCCATAACATATACAATTGTGCAACAATGAATACTGGAAGACACTAAATCCCACTTGTGAATCTTTGATGGATCCACTACGCAAATGTCATCGCAAAGTTTTCGTCCCGGGACCAACCTAGAATTGGCCACACCAAGTTCTCAAAACACAATAAGATTGATAAACTCGGGATGATCAAAATTCCTATCTCCTTTCGCCTTTAATAGGATCAAGGGACTCTCTAGAAACCTTATTTTATTTTTTTCCCCTCGAAAAATGAAGGCAAATACTATGGGCATATCCTATGGGAAAATAACTTTGGGTATATTCCATCTGTTATGACCCTATGAAGAAAAGGGAATATTATAGATTTCTCCCGGATTGAAGCCTGCCAATGAGTTGAGGACTTGATGCAAAATTAGTAAGGGCCCCTGTCTTGAGGGGACCTAATTGGTCCCTTCTGTTCCATATATCCTCCTATGCTTCAAAGACTATTGTTGTCCATGTTTGGGCTAAGAAGAAAATCAGACACCCTATGCCATCGATTATGCCAATAAAAACTTATCTTCTACTAAGTTGAATTACAAGGTAACTGAAAAAGCATTTTTATCTAGAGTATTTTCCATTAGGAAATTCATACATACATTACTAGATATGAATTCTTTGTACATACAAATAATTTTGTAATTAAATATCTAATGTATAAACCTATGACTAGAGGACAAATTACTAGGTGGTTACTATTGCTGCAGGAATTTAATATTACCATAATTGATAGGCTTGTTAAATTGAATGTCATCGTTGGTTTCTTATCTAGGCTTATTAATCCAAGTCAAACTATTCCTGTTGATGATTTATTTCTAGATGAGCATTTTTTTTTGTTTCTACTAATTTCCCATGGTTTGTAGACATAGCCAATCACTTGTCCACAAGAAAAACACCACCACATTTTTCCACTCGAGAAAAGCAGAAGATTGTCAAAAAAACTGCTTCATATTCATGGATACAAGGATAACTCCTCTATGCAAGAGCTCACTTGATTATTCACAGGTGCATTTAAGAGGGAGATATGTTTGACATCCTTAAGGCAGCCCATGATGAACAATGTGGGGGCCACTTTGTTGATAAGGGAACAACATACAAGATACTACATGCAAGCTACTTTTGGCCATCTCTTTTTAAGGATACCAAAATATATGTCATGAAGTGTGATAGTTGTTAGCGGATGGGCTTCCCAGTGTAAGCAAATGAAATTCCTTTATGTCCTCAGGTGATGATTGAAACTTTTGATAAATGGGCAATTGATTTTGTAGGGAAATTTTACCTTCATATTTAAATAAAAGGTATATTCTTGTTTGTCCTAATTTTGTTACAAAGTGGGTAAAGGCTAAAGTTATTTTATATGCTACCGAAAATTTTGTAATTGATTTTCTATTTGAAGATTTTTTTGTGAGATTTGGTGTGCCTAGGGAAATAGTTTTTGACAATGGAACTGAGTTCACTTCCAATATTGTGAAAGGAATTATGGAGCAGTACAAGATATGTCACAAGAATTCAGCACCTTAACATCCATATGCCAACAATGAAGTGGAGTCCATGAATAAAGTGATTGAAACAATCTTTACCAAAATAGTCAATTTGAAAAAATAAGATTGGGAAAAGAAGCTACAAGAGGTTTTGTGTGTATATAGGACTACCTGGAGGAATATTACTGGTCATACACCATATGAACTTGTTTATGGGAAGTAGGTCTTGCTATCGATTGAGTTCTAGATCAAGACTTATATGCTTGTTTTTTAGTTGGGTCTAGATCTTTCTAAGGCCCAACAACATCTCTTGTAGCTTAATGAGTTGGATGAGAGGAGAAGAGATGCCATATAACAAACCACTTTGATTTGGTAACAACACAGTAAATGGAATGATAAGCTAATAAAGAGGAAGCAATTTTAGTCAAGTGACCGGGTACTTCTCTTTGACTCAAAATTTAAACATTTTAAAGAGAAGTTTCACACTCATTGGATAGGACCATATGAAGTGGTTAGAGCCTTTGATAATGGAGTTGTTGAAATCAAAACAATTGACGAGAATCAAAATGTGTTTTTGGTGAGTGTGCATCAACTCAGGTAATATCAACAACCCTCACCAAGGAAAAATTTTCCAACCAGGTTAAACAAAAAACATATATGAAGATGGTGGGCAAAGATGTTATCTAACCTGCTATGCATATTTCATGATATCGTTTCCTTTGAATTCTATAAAAAAATTAGGAAAATAGTTAAAATGATATATATATTATTATATATATATATATTATATATATATCAAAATGTGTTTGTGGTGACTGTGCATCAACTCAGGTTATATCAACAACCCTCACCAAGGAAAAATTGCCAACCAGGTTAAACAAAAAACATATATGAAGATGGTGGGCAAAGATTAGTAAACTGCTATGCATATTTCATGGTATCTTTTCCTTTGAATTCTATAAAAACAATTAGGAAAATAATTAAAATGAAATATATATATATAATATATATAAGAAAAGAAATAATAATAAATAATAATAATGCCATAACTATGAAAATCAGCTTATTGGCACAGTTGTGTTAGGGTCTACCTGAAAACTAGGCCATTGATGGGTAGACTCTCTTTTTAATAAAATGGGATTTCTACTTGAATTTTTATGCATGACTAACCTATCTTTGAGAAGAAGTAGGTTTCTATAGGCAGCTTCTGGTGGCAACAAAAAATAACCAGTGGAAATACAACCCTTATCAAAGTTCAGGGCAAATGACATGCTTAATTTGCATGCAAGTAGCATGTAAATCCTGTTGCAGTTAATTGCCTTCATAGGGTTACAACATTATCTTTTGAGAGAGAAATGATCATTCCAAAATTGGGTGCTTTGTATTTGTTATTTTCCCTGTTCTATATTCCCTCTTAATTCTTAATTATCCCATAAAGTGTATGACATTCCCTTTCTTCCAATTAATTCCCCGTTCTCACTTATGTTTTTCCCTCTTTATTCCCCTATTTTTTTCTTACCTCTTGTCCCTTTTTCCTACTTCCCCCCATTATGTACTACTACATTATTCTATTTTTGTATGTCCTTGATAAAATCCCCTCCCATTCTTTTCACAAATTTCTATTCCACCTTCTTCCTCCCCCCCCCCCGCCCCAATTTCTAAGCTCTGATAATTTTTTTGAAGAATTCTATGTGATTCAAACTAGACAATTGACAAATGGAAACATTCTACCTGGCATTGGAAGTTGCATAATACAAAAAGAAAAATCAGTCTTGCATTAGCATGGGCCCAATATAGATAGTTTCCCCCTCAAATAATCATTCAAGCCATTATCATTTCTCTCTCTCATGAACATTCTGAACATAAAAGGCAATCTTGTTCTGAGTGCAAGAATTATCTTCAGTATAGGAATAACCATCTAGTGCAAGAATATTTTCTTTCATACAATAATGTGCAAAGTTCGATTTATTTTGTTATACATCTTGTGGAATTTATGGTTTGAGGATTTAATTATGGAAGATTAAAATCTTGAGTATTACAGGCCTTAATTTATTAGTAATATGGTTATTGATTAATGAAAGAACCTTAGTTAACATGTCATGTAAATATAATCTAACCTACCTTTATCATAATAAAGAAATATTCCTATCCTATGCTATGTAATGCAATAAGTAGAACTAAGGTATCATAATGAAGGTCGATTCATATCTATGCCATATCATAATAGTGATTAGAGCTCCCACACATCATTTCTAAAGTCGAGACCTTGATATCATAACTTCGTTATACTTTTACAATCTACCATATCTTTACACATAACTATCAACCATTACTCATTTATTGTTTTGGGGAATTCCACTAACCATATAAAATTCCCATACCAATACTTTGGGATCGTGGCTATCATGATGGAAATTGGGATACAAAAATACCGGGTTGTGGAATATGCATTGAATTTGAATTTATATGGTTTTGGATACATGGAATATGTGTTATAGTTAAGAAGAACCTCTTTGCATCATTGATATCTGGTCACAAAGGGTTGCAATCTTGAGAGTTTAGTTCTAAAATTATGTCTCTGTCATTTTGTTTGAGGTGGTAACATTACAGGTATCATGGTCCCTATTCAAATGGAACCATGGTCAGTTAAGGAGATGGAAGGGATGAGGAAGTATGAATCTAGTCTCCCCATGTTACATGAAGCAGGGTGGTTCCATTTTTTTATATAATTTTGATGGATTTGATTCATGAGTGACAAGAGCTTTTGCACATGGATTAGATGGTAAGGTCACTACAGTTGGTAAATTGGTCTTTAGGGTTCCTAAACTTGTAATTTCTTAAGTAATTGGATTACCTTGTATTGGGGAACAATGATTTTAAAACGGTAAGGTAGACCAAGGGATTTAGAAACACTTTCTTGATAAGGAAGATTCCAATATTGATTGGAAGGTTGGAGTTCCAAGGAGTTGCATCATAAAAAAAGGGAGAAATATTTTATACATCCTGTAAAAATTTTTAGCCTGTGAAGGGCGGTTCTCCACTACATTTTTATATCATATTCAGATCTTATCACATTTTGAGTCGGATTAGTTAATTAACTTCTTGTATTTCTTTCTTAAAATTCTAGTTAAAATGTTCAAAATAGTGCAAAAGAGTCTTTCTAGTCAAATTGGATATAAGCTATGTCATTATGGGTTGGTGAATATCTTTGTTGTTTAGGAACTAAGGAAAAGGGTATCTACATGGGAACATTTCCTAGCGGCTAAATAGTTCATAAATCCTAAACATGTAATTGATCTTCAATTTGAACCAGTAAAATGGTTTGCTATGAATACTAGAAGTCTTAGATCAAAATATGCTCAAAATGAAGGAGCCAACTCTAAGCTCACTTAGGATGGGAGGACTAGTTCTAAATATATTCAAAGTAAAATGGTTAGTGCCAAGGTTGTGCAGGGTAACAAAGATAATAAGCCTCACAAAAATAAGAACACATATGTTAGGAAAGAAAA
The DNA here is from genome assembly GCA_000404065.3 of Pinus taeda. Lineage (NCBI taxonomy): Eukaryota > Viridiplantae > Streptophyta > Pinopsida > Pinales > Pinaceae > Pinus > Pinus taeda. The sequence goes on along the minus strand of APFE031603873.1, from coordinate 130,525 downwards.
AAATGATTTAAATTAAAAAATAAGGCTAGTCCCAAGAAGAAGACAAGTGATATTAAGAAATGATAGGAAGGGCCCAACATAATAGAAAAGGAAGAAAGAAAGGATATATCAACTAAGTCTCTTGTTCCCGAACCAACCTAAAGGTTTACCAAAGGTATGGTGAACAATATGCATGGCTCTTATCCTTCTAAGAAAGCACCTGTGGTAAGTGAAGACCCCTTGGTTTTTTGTTCGACGATGAGTGTGATTTTGAGTAGGTTCCATATATGGAAAATCAGGTTCAAAAGTTTGATAATGAAAATCCCTTTCTAGATATACATAGAAAATAATTAAATAACCTTGGTGAGAAAAACTCCATGAAAGATGGTTGTGCAAAACAAGGATTACATGCAGATGGGAAGTCATAAGATCCTGCTGGTAAGAACCTTTCACAAGGAACTTGTAGGGAACATGGAGTTAAGAATTTACTTACTGATAGAGTATCAGTGTTAGGAAAATGACCAATAGAGAAAAAAGGAGACCTTTATATTTTTTTGGATTTAGTAGTTGTTATGGATAAATATGTCAATAGCATGGAGTATTCAGTTCAATAAGGGCAAGAAGATTCAACTCCTCTTTCATTATGGGTAAAAATAATTAGGATATATAGAAAGGTTCAACCCCCAAAGGAGGAAGTTGCATACTTGGAAGTGTTAGATCATTATTTAAAGAACCAGAATCTGCAACTCAAGGACAAGAACATGGAACTTGTAAAAGAGGTAGGAGACTTAAAGGTAAAGGTTAGAAAATGGATGGTACAAGAAGAGTTGATGAAAATATAGGTCAAGAAATATAGAAGGAAATTGAAAAAGACTCAGAAGCTAGGGGTTGAGATCAACATTTAGATTGTGAAATGATGAATTTAGAGCTTGAAGGTTTTTATTTTTTGCATAGGATAAGTTTTTGGTTGTGTGAGGACACCCAACAAAATCAAGTTGGAGGAACGTTAGGCTCTAAGACTGTCCTCATTTTTTCCACATAACCCTACTTCATATTCTATTTTACAAGCCAATCAAAGACCTTCATGTAGATGTGACAACCTTGGAGAAAATTCCATGTAATAAAAGTTAATAAAGGAAAAAATAATAACCATAGTTGATGGGACACTTATTCTAAGCTGAATTTTGGGAAAAACATCCTAGTGGGTGCTCATTTGCTTTATTATGGCTAATGAAATTGGCAAAGGAAATGACTAAGGATATGCAAAGGGAAAATGAATTTTTTGGCACATTTATTTATGAAAATAATGGAAATTAGGAGAAAAGGAAGGTGAAAGGTCCTAGGTTACATGTGAGGAGGAAAATAAAAGAAAATAATGGAAAATGAAGAAAATAGACGTCTAACTGATAAAAAGGCTTCTGAGGATCAGTTGGTACCTTTTGTCAATTTAGTTTTGGAGCTCTCTCATTATTATATCTCTCTCTCTCACACACACACACTCTTGGAGACTTAGAGTTTTCTCAGAGTGCTTTGGCATTAGATCAAGAAAGAAAAAGAAGGCAAGAGGAAGGAAGGAGAAAGCAAGGAAGAGAAGGATCAAGTAGCTACAATAGGATCTTTTACAGGTATCAATTTTCATGTGTGTTTTCCTTGATAGATTTGGCATGCATGGTATTGCATGTGGCCCTTTTCTATTATGGCATGGGTTTTTACAGATGTGATAGTGTTTTCATCCTAGCCTTGCCATTTCCGGATAGCCATGGTGTGATGGGGTTGTCATGTTTTGGTTGAGCTAGATTGCCAGATGGATTCGAAGTTGAGTGAGGTGGATATCTAAATGATAGAACACATGGCCTAGTAACCCCTGAAACAGAATTTGGGTTGTAGTAAATCAATATTTTGTGTTGCCTCATGGGCCTAAGAATCCTTGTGAGTGAATGGAGGGATATACGATAAAGCCTAGAGGTGGTTTCACTTGATTAGGCCTAGGAATCCTTTTCGGTGAATGGAAGGGTATATAGGAAAGCCTAGAGGGTGGTGTCTTAGTTTAGGGCCTAGTGATCCGTGGATGGACTGTGGATTGTGGTAAATATTGAGATACTAGGAGATAGGAAAATTACTCACAGGGCAGGTGGATAAATTTGGTGGCATCCATGCTTGTTTGGCCTATTGATCTGGTGGAGATCATGGAAAGCCATATTATTACATGTTTATTGTGTTGGTTTAGTAATCTAGGATGAATTACGATAAAACCCGGTTTTTATTGATGAGGGTGAGGTGGTTCATCCTTGGGATGCCTTGGTTGTTTCTTTTAGTTTGAGTCCCACATTCATGCTTGGAATATGGCACAAGGGTGAATGTAAAAAGAGAGAATTGGCTTAACCATTCTATGATCGGGTGGAACATGGTAATCCCATCCCGGGTTTGATTTTTGATTCACTAATAAGAGGTTCTTTCCTTGATATCTTATGTATAAATGTACTTGTTTATATGTGGATTCTATGGTTGATGTATTGTTGATATTTTTGTTGTTATTATGTTGGTTATAAGAATATTTTGTGAGAATGATGATGTATGGATTTCCTCATGTTTTGATTTGTAAATGAATGAAAAATGTATTAATGCCCTAATAGATGATAATGCAGCTAATGATATAAGGGAGTTGTTGGGTGTGGAGCCTTATTATCTTCTTTATTCAAAGGTATTGCCGCATTGGAACCCAGTTCGTAATGGGGCGGCAATGCCACACATTTTTGCACTTCTAGGGGGTTCCAAGGGGGGCGAAGGTGATGATTTAGAGCCCCCCCCCCCGGCAGGGGTTCGGGGGTAGCGCCCTCAAAGCTAAAAATATATGTAAAATTGCTTTGTAAAATGTTGTAATTTCATAGTCAATTTGGATCATTCATTAAGCAGAAATATGATGGTAGAAGTTATGTTTAATTTAGGGTTTTTGGCCCTAGAAGGAAACCCCTCGCTATATATGAGGGAATTATATTGCGGCTATGTATATGTGTATTCTAAGCGAGAGAGAGAGAGAGGAGATTGTGTGAGAGGGAAGAGAGAATTGCAACGGCTCTATTGTAAGTTGTATCTCTTCAATTTTTTGGATAATATAAAAGGAAGGACTGGCTATTTCTCCGTGGACATAGCCCAAATTGGGTGAACCATGTATATTTGTGTCTCTCTTGTTTATGCATTTTCTTTGTTTATATTTATGCAATATTTTATGCGTTCCATTTCTTTGTAATATATAATTTTCTAATACGAACAATGCTTCTTAGTGATTCTCATATAAGTGTGAGATCCTTATCCTCATATATGTTGTTTATTCCTATTGATTACATATTTGTGATATGTTTGACGAAATGCCTGTCATGGTTAGTAGGGGTCTAGTCAAGTCCTTGTTCAAGTAATTCTATCTATATCATTATTCCGTTGTTAAATTTCATATCTGAAAGTGTCATTTAGTTTTGGGCAGTGACCTAGGCTCTAGGCTTGAAAAAGTGGCTCAAATCCTCAGGACACATGCACAACAGTGCTAGAAAATTATATGTTACAGAGCAATGGAACACATAAAATACTGCAGAAATATAAACACATAAAAACACATAAAACAAGAGAGACATAGATATATGAGTTTCACCCAATTTGGGCTATGTCCACAGAGAAAACAGCTAGTCCTTCTTTTTATATTATCTAGCAAACTGAAGAGATACAACCTACAACAGATCCAATTTAATTCCGTTGTCGCTCTCAATCTCCTCTCTCTTCCTCACTCAGAATATAGATCTACATAGCTGCAATACAAATATAGAGAGGGGTTGCCTTCTAGGGCAAAAAAACTTAAATTAAACATAACTTCTATTGTCAGATCTTTGCCTAATGAATGGCCTAGATTGACTATGAAATTACAACATTTTACAAGGCAATTTTATATCTATTTTTAGCTTCAGGGGCGCTACCCCTGATCCCCTCGCCATGGGGGCTCCCAAAGGTCATAGTCACCGCCCCCTAGACCCCCTTGTAGTGAATATTTCATTGGTGGCAATGACGAACTAGGGTCCAATGCGGCGATATCTTTGAATACAGAAGATAATCAGGCTCCACACCCAACAATCTTCCACTCGGAGACTGATTATAGGAACTGCACCACTGCCTCATTTGCTAGATAATGAATCCATTTTGGACCTAGTTGTTTCTCATCTTCTTCATCAAACTTGAAGATGAATTGACGCTGAGCAGATTCTCAGTTTCTCCCTAGTTACAACTTTTGTTAACATATCTGTAGGATTCTGGCTAGAGTGTATCTTTTCCAGCTTCAACTGTCCATCTTCCAATGTTGACCGTATGAAATGGTACTTGAGATGTATATGTTTAGCCTTGAAATGAAATGCAGAGTTCTTTGCAAGATGTATGGCACTCTGGCTATCACTGTATAACATGCCTAACTCCTTCTTCTTACTCAATTCATCCAGGAACATTTGTAACCAAACCATTTCTTTACTAGCCTCTGTAGCAACAACATACGCTGCTTCTTTTGTTGAGAGTGCAACAAAACTTTTTAGTCTTGAGACCCAACTAATAGTTGTTCCACCTATAGTAAACACATACCCTATTGTGCTCCTCCTGTTATCTCTATCACCCACCATATCTGCATCAACATATCCTTGTAGAAAAATGTTTGAACCACCAAAGCATAATGTTTGATTTGTTGTGCCTCTCAAATACCTGAGAATCCACTTCACCACCATCCAATGTTCTTTTCTTGGATTGTGCATGTACTTGCTTACAACTCCCATTGCATGTGAAATATCAGGCCTTGTACAGACCATTGCATACATTAAGCTTCCAACCGTTGATGCATATGGAACTTTAGACATATGAGCCATTTCTTCCTAAGTCTTGGGACACTCTTCCTTACTTCATTTCAAATGGCTAGCCAAAGGTATACTAACTGGTTTTACATTCTGCATATTAAACCTTTTCAACATATTTTCTATGTACTCGCTTTGAGGCAATGTTAATTTGCGATTCTTCTTTTCACTAGTTATTCTTATACCAAGGGTTTGTTTTGCAACACCCAAATCCTTCATTGCAAATGAGTTCACCAATTTTATTTTGAGCACATTTATTTCTTTCATGTTGGAACCTACAACAAGCATGTCATCTACATACAATAACAATATAATATAGCTACCATCATTTTGCCTTTTGAGATAAACACAATGATCAGAGTGACACCTAGTATAAACTTGTTCAGACATAAACCTATCGAATTTTAGATACCACTTCCTTGGGGCCTATTTTAAGCCATACAAGCTCTTCTTCAACCTGCACACTAGCTTTTGTTTCCCTTTTACCTCATATCCTTATGGTTGTTGCATATATATCTCTTCCTCCAAATCGCCATGGAGAAAGGTTGTCTTTAAATCTAACTGCTCAAACTGCAAATCTCTAGCTGCTACTAGAATTAAAATAGTTTTGATTGAAGTTATTTTAACAATAGGATAATAATCTCATCAAAGTCTATACCCTTTTTATGTGCAAACCCTTTCACCACAAGTGTAGCTTTATACCTTTTTCAACCTCCATCTTTTTCCTTCAACTTGTAAACCCATTTATTTTGCAATGTTGTTTTACCTGCAGGCAACCTGACTAAGTCCCAAGTCTAGTTATGTGCTAAGGAGTCCATCTCTTTTTTCATGGCTTGCTCCCACTTCTTCCTGGTTTCTACCTATATTGCTTCTTCATAACATTCTGGTTCACCAGAATCAGTCAACAATACATAATATAATGAAGGAGAGTATTGTTCAGGGGGTCTACTTATCTTGGTAGATCTTCCAACACCACTTTTAGTTGTTTGATGTGCTTGTTGTTGTTGTGGTTTTTGTTTTGGATATTGATCATTACGATTTTCAGGAACCATCACTTTTTTTGTGATCTCATCAAACACTGTGTATTCTGTTTTTTTCATGTTTCTTTTCCTGCAGCTGATCCTTATACAAAACCTTTTCATTGAATATGACATCTATGGTCCTAATGATTTTATGTTTTTCATAATCATAAAATTGATAACAAAAATCATTAACAACATATCCAATAAAGGTACATTTCTTTTATTTTTGCTCAAGCTTTGTTCTATTTTCTTTATTAATGTGGACAAAGGCTTCACAACCAAAAGTCTTTAAAAAAAAGTAGTTTACCTTTTTACCTATCCATGCCTCCTCTAGAATACCACCATCCAAGGAACTTGAAGGCCCTCTATTTATTAGATAAACAAAGTATCTACAACATCTACCCAAAATTGTAAAAGCCATCCTGCATGCAATCTCATGCTCCATGATTGTCTTGTTCATCCTTTCTGACACACCATTTCCTTGTGGTGTTCCTGAAACTCTCTTCTCTCTATAAATTCCATTCTATGAACAATACCTATCAAAACTCTTTGCTACAATATTCACATCCATTATCTAATCTGAGACACTTCAACCTTTTTGCTATCTCATTTTCAACCAATGCTTTCCATTTCTTGAAAGTATAAAATACATCATATTTATTTCGAATACAATAAATCTAGGTTTTTCTGGTTACATCATCAGTAAAAGTAACATAATAATGAGAGCCACAAAGGGATGATACCTGAGCAGGTCCCCATACATCTGTACGCACAAGCTCTAATTTTTCTCTCTTCTTTTCTTTCCCAACTCTGAGGAATCTGGCTCTCTTCTATTTTCCATAAGCACAATTCTCACGGAATTTTAAATCAACATGCTCCAAACCTAGCAACAAATTTCTTGAGTGAAGGATTTGCATCCCTTTCTCACTCATGTGCCCAAGCCTATGATGCCAAAATGTCATATCTGCTCTTGTAGAGTTTAAAGCATTAACATAATTAGAAATACCATTGCATAAATACAATGTACCAACATTTTCTCCTCTTGTTATTACCAGGGATCCTTTAGTGACCTTCAGGGTTTTATCTATAAAAGTAGTCACAAAGGCTTCACCACCAAACTTCCCTGTTGAAATAAGATTTTTCTTTAGATCTGGAACATGCCTTACCTCCTTCAATAGCCATTGATTTCCATTCTAATGTTTTATGAAAACTATACCAATTCCAATGATTTTATAGGGTTTATCATCACCCATTCGAACCTGTCCAAAATCTCCTTGAACATAATCATGAAAATGTTTCCTATCAGGTGTGGCATGGAATAACGCCCCTAAATCTACAACCCATGCATCAATAATATTTTATAAAGAAAGAATGAAAGCATCTTGCAACACAACACCTGTTACATTTTCTTCATGATTATTTTCTTGTTGTGCTTTTCCTTCTTTTCCCTTCTGAGACTTGTAGTCTTTCTTCAGGTGTCCTTTCTTCCTGAATTTCCATCACACAATCCCTGATCTGGAATTATATCTTCCTTCTCTTGACTTATTACGATATCTAGGGATCTTTCCTCTTTCCATTTTTCTTCTCTGAGTCTCTACAGTCAAAGTATTATCTGATGTCTCACCGGAGCTTTTTCGTTGCATTTCCTCGCTAAGGATTGCACCGACAACATCATCAAACTTGAAAGTACTAGATCTAGAGACATAGTTACTAATGGCCATAAATAAACCATTCTAACTTTTTGGAAATTAGCACAGAAATAACAGATCCCTAACTTCATCATCAAAAGTTACCCCTACAAAACTTAACTGACTGGTAATTGTATTAAGTTCATTTAAATGATTAACTGTAGATCCACCTTCTGACATTTTCATATTAAAGAAATTCTTTATAAGAAATACCTTATTTGAGGTCGAAGATTTTCATATAGTTTGGCCCATGTCAACACTAAACCCTCTGTTGTCATTTCCTTTGAGCTATTAAACTCTACTGACGCCGCTAGGCACAACTGTATTGTCCCAAGTGCCTTTCTGTCGAGAATATCCCATTGTGTGTCTGTCATACTCGTCAGCTTCTCTACCTTTCCGCTCAATAGTTGGTACGATCTCTCTGATACAGATAATCTTCCATCTACATCTTCCATAGCTGATAGTTTTGGCCGTTAAATTTTTTGACCCTAAACCTACCATCTTCCGCCATTGTTCTCACTTGAACTAGGAAACCTTCTCTCCTGCGAGTTTATTAGCCAAATAGACCTTCGGCTCTAGTACCATTTATTAGAAAATTATATATTACAGAGTAATGGAACACATAAAATATTGTAGAAATATAAACATAAAAAAAAAACATAAAACAAGAGGGACATAGAAATACGTGGTTCATCGAGTTTGGGTTATGTCCACTAAGAAAACAACCAGTCCTTCCTTTTATATTATCCACCAAACTAAAGAGATACAACATACAATAGATCTACTGTATTTCTCTCTTCACTCTCAATATCCTCTCTCTTCCTCACTCAGAATACAAATCTACATAGACACAATACAATTCCCTCATATATAGTGAGCGGTTGCCTTCTAGGGAAAAAAACCTTAAATTAAACATAACCTCTACCATCAGATCTCCACCTAATGAATGGCCCAAATTGACTATGAAATTACAACATTTTGCAAGGAAATTTTACATCTATTTTTAGCTTTGAGGGTGATGCCCTTGAACCCCCCACCAAGGGGAGGCTCCCAAAGGTCACAGTGGCCCCTTCTTGCAGCAAACATTTTATGGGCAGTGTTGTTGCCCCATTATGAACTGGGGTTTAATGCGGTGATACCTTTGAATACAGAAGATAATTAGTCTCCACACCTAATAAGCACTGGTAAAAACATTCCTTGGACACTGTTATACCCATTATGTGGGAGCGTCCAAAGCCTCCTAGACACATGCATGCCCATATCAAGGGAGCGTTTGGTATTTAAATGGTCTAAAAACACAATGGGACCTAGTGGCTAGTTACCTGAGAGGTTAAGATGGTTCCTGGGAGTCTGTTTTTCTGACGTGGAAGGCATGTATTGTGTTTTTGTGTCAGTTCCACTTCCTTAAGGTGACTTACGAGATCAAATCATATCATAATAACTTCTCGTCACATGTTTACCCTGATTGGCTGGTTACTTTGGTAGATATGGGAGGAGGGCATTATAGAGTGGTAACAAAGCATGGTTCACCCTTTGGACTAGATGGGTGATGTGTGTTGGGCATTCTTTCATGTTAGTTGCACTTGTGTTAATCATCCTTTCGATCTGTGTGCTTGTTCATATGCATGCTGCCGGTCATGGTTTTAGTGATGCCACTATGTGAAGGAGGATGTTGTTGTTGTGAAGTGTGTCGTCATGAGTGTATGATTGGTTCATGTTAGTTATGGTTGTGTATTGTTAGTGTACATTGGTATGGTTGTCATTGTCATGCATGAGGTGATGGTATGTGTATTTCATATGGTCATGCATTGATGACTATACTCTAGCTAGAGTGATGTTTGTGTGTTGATACACCTATTTGTATATGTATATATGATGTCATGATTATTTTATACATGTACTACGCTGAAAAGAGTTATTTGTAGGATTTGGCACATAGCTGGCCTTCAGTACAACATATCATCCATAGACAGATGGACAGATTGAGAGGGTCAACAAGATGGACACGTTGAGGATGTATGTGATGCATCAATAATAAAAGTGGGAAGAGTATATTCCAGTGGTAGAGTTCACTTACAACAATGGTTATCAGGTAAATGAAGATGAGTTTATTTGAGACATTGTATGGGCATAATTGCAATACTCGTATCAGTTGGAGTGATCCAATTAACATGGTGTTGATTGGATCAGACATATTGGCAGCCATGGAGTGGGAAATGGAGGTAATCAATAAGAATCTAAAGATAGCACAAGATAGGTAGAAGAGCTATGCATATTGAAACAAGTTGTTCAATGAGTTCCAAGTTTGGGAATTAGTGTATTTGCACATGAAACCGAGGAATATCTCCTTGCAGATTGGATCATGTGCCAAGATGGCACCCCAGTTTTTTGGACCTTTCAAGACTATTGAGAGGATTGGGCCAGTATCCTAATGACTTGCACTCCCTATGACGGTGAAATTCCATGATGTTTTACATGTGTCATTTCTTAAGAAGTATGTTAAAGATGTTGATCATGTGATTGACTAGTCTGTATTGCAGGTGTTGCTAGATGGAGAATTCGAGTTGGAGCCTCAACGTATATTACAAAAAAATGTGCTCATGCTCCAGAACTGAGAAATCGAGTGGGTCAAAGTGCAGTGGAAGAACTTTGGGTTTGATGAAGCTACATGGGAGATGATGGATCAAATGCAGACTATGTATCCTTCATTGTTTGTAGGTTGGGGCAAATCAATTTTGGTATGATGTTTGGTATATGTTTTGACATATGTTTAGGTGATATTTTGATATACGTACATATGTATATGGATGTAAATACCACCATGAGATATGTTATAAAACTCTAATAAGTGGTATGGTGTCATGTCATTATAGTTTTGATGTTGTTATGTCGTCATGTTGGTTTCTCTTCAGCAGGGTGATCATTGTAAATATTGCATCGAGTTATGTTATACAGCTCCATGGGAAGTATGTTTTTTTTAGTGGTTTTATAATGGTATAAGTGTGGTTGAACACTGAGGACGGTGCCCCACTTGGGTTCTATAATAACCTTGGTGAAAATTCCATGTAATAAAAGTTAATAAAGGACAAAATATTAGTTACGATTGATGGGACACTCATTCCAAGATGAATGTTGGGAAAAACATCTTGGTGGGTGTTCATTTGGTTTATTATGGCTAAGGAAATTGGAAAAGGAATTGGAAAAGGCAATGGCTAAGGCTAAGGCTTTCGAAAGGAAAAATAGCATTTTTGGCACATTTATTTATGAAAATAATTGAAATTAGGAGAAAAGGAAGGTGAAAGGTCACAGGTTGCATGTGAGGAGGAAAATGAAGGAAAATAATGGAAAATGAAGAAAATAGAGGACTAATTGATAAAAAAGCTTCTGAAGATCAGTTGCTATCCTTTTTCAGTCCAGTTTTGGAGCTCTCTCAATATTATCTCTCTCTCTCTCTCTCTCTCTCTCTCTCTCTCTTAGACACTTAGAGTTTTCTTAGAGATTTTTGGAATTGGATCAAGAAAGGAAAGGAAAGCAATATAAAGGAAGGTGAAAGTAAGGAAGAGCAAGATGAAGAATCTGCAACATGATTCTTTGCAGGTATCAATTTGCATGTGTGTTTTCCTTACTAGATTTGGAATGCATGGTATTTCATGTGGCTCTTTGTTGTAATGGCATGGGCTTTTCCTGGTGTGACCGTGTTTTCAACCTAGCCTTTCCATTTCCAGATAACCATGGTGTGATGAGGTTTACATGTTTTGGTTGATTTAGATTGTCAGATGGATTCAGAGATGAGTGAGGTGGATCTTTGAATGATAAAACACATGGCATAGTAACCTCTTAACAACACTGCGGGTTGTGGTAAAGCCGTATTTTGTGTTGCCTCAATGGGCCTAGGAATCCTTGCTAGTGAATGATGGGATATACAGTAAATCCTATAGGGTGGTGTCTCAATTTAGGGCCTAGTGATCCCTAGATCAAACTGTGGATTGTGGTAAAACTTGAGAGACTAGGAGATATGAAAATTCCTCATGGTGTAGGTTGACAAATCTGGTGGTATCCATGCTTGTTTGGCCTATTGATCTGGTGGAGATAATGGTAAACCATGTTATTGCATGTTTATTGTTTTGTCCTGGTGATTGGGGATGGATTATGGTAAAGCCTGGTTTTTATTGATGAGGGTGAGGTGGTTTAGCCTAAGGATGCACTGATTGGTTCTTTTGGTTTTAGTCCTACATTCATGCTTGGAACATGGCACAAGTGGTGAATGGTTGAAGAGAGAATTGGCTCATCCATTCTATGGTCAGGTGGAACATGGCGGTCCCATCTCGGGTTGGATTTTTCATTCACTAATAAGAGGTTATTTCCTTGACATCTTATATATAAATGTATTGGTTTATATGTGGATTCTATGGCTGATGTATCCTTGATATTTCTATTTTTATTATGTTGGTTATAAGCACATTTTACGACAGTGATGTTGTATGGATTTCCTCATGTTTTGATGTGTAAATGAATGAACAATGTATCTATGACCTAATAGATGATAATGTAGCTAATGATAGAAGGGAATAATGCTTCTTAGTGATTCCCAGATAAGTATTAGATGCCTATGCTCATATCTATTGTTTAATCCTATAGAATACATATTTGTGATATGTTTGACAAAATGCAAGTCATGGTTAGTAGGGGTCCAGTAAAGTCCTTGTTCAAGTAATTTAATTTGTATCATTATTATGTTGTTATATTTCACATCTAAAGGTGTCATTTAGTTTTGGGAAGTGACGTGGGATCTGGGCCTCAAAAAGTGGGTCAAATATTGGGGATGCAAGCACAACACTGGGTAGAAAAGTCCCTGGACAATGGCATACCCATGTTGTGGGAGAATCCAAAGCCTTTTGGATGCATGCATGCCCATATCAAGGGAGCGTCCAGGAGGTAAATTGTCTAAAAATGTAGTGGGACCCAGGGGTTGGTTTCCTTAGAGGTTGGCATGGTTCCTGGGAGTTCTAGTTCTGATGTGGAAGGTTTGTATGGTGTGCTTCTGTTAGTTAAACTTCCATAAGGTGACTTAGGAGGTCGAATCATATCATACTAACTTCTCATCACATGTTTACCCAATTGGTCGGTTACTTGGGTAGATGTAGGAGGAGAGTGTTACAATACATATTTTTGGTTTCTATTGTTGTATTCATAAAGATATGGATATGGAAATGCTTATCTCTAAAACAGATTGGTACATTAATATTTTTTGATTAAATGTTGTATTTCATGTTATCTTGAGGTCTTCTCATCTTCTATATTCCTTTAATCTATTATTAAGTGCATTTACTAAAATAAGATATAGGTATTTTGGTCACGGAATTCTTGCATTGGCTTCGAGATTCCTACACTAGGGTTTAAAGCATGGACCATTGAACAAACATTTAGTTGGAAATCACGTGAGTTGTCAATAAGTTTTCATGGATTCTGAGGAAGATAAAGTGCACCCATCTGTCTTGGCCTTTAGCAACAAACTCTCATATTACAATCCCTTTTCCAAATGAACCCATCTCAATTTGGAAATGGATTTCAGTGATCAGTAACATTTATTTGAAGATATATTGTTAGGAGGATTGTTAGACTAGGTTTCTATATTTTCCCCTCTTGTACATACTTGACTACAACCATGATAATCATTGTAAATGTAAATACATTTCAGGCTATGGGATGTAATAAGTTAGTGATATTGTTATTTGGTATATTGTTAAGGAAAAGCATTATGTATCGCACAGATCTATCTGCAACCAACTTATTGAACTTAGAATGTATTGAGACTGAGGTTCTATTAATACAGAGAGAATTTATGTCAGGCTAATTTTCTATTTTGATTTGATATTGTTAATTATTTGTGCAACTTTGTAGGTTAGCTTCTCCTTCACAAGGGCATGAGATGGTTGGTCAGGGGCCAACCAACCAAGCTTGTTGACCCTTCGATAGTTAGCACTGTGTGGTTTTCCTTTTATTTTGATATCATGTCATGGTGTGCAAGCATATAGAACTTGTGGAATATCTTTTGGAAGTCTTGTATGGTAGTTTTGTGTCATTTTAAAAAAGAAAACTCCATTTTCTTGAACTTATTCAGAATGCATGGTTTTATGTGTAGTTAACCCAAATATGATATAAATACTATGTCTTCTGAAGATTTATCCATCAATGCATGCATGTTTTTTAACTCTTGATTTTTCCTTTAAAGATCTTGCTATATCATTTTTTATTGAGAACACTAAATCTTGGAGATCTATATAAACTAGGGTTTGATATTAGATCTAAAAGAATTCTAATTCTTGAACCCATGATTTATTTATATACCCATATGTATTTTGCGTTCCAAGAGGAAAACTTTGAAGTGGCTTTTACATGTTTTGAATGCTCTCGTAAATTGAAGTAAATTAGTTTCTTTAGGGTTTTTATTAAAATCTTGAATGACTGGATATTAGTGTTTTCATAGGGTTACTCTCTTAAAAAGGAAATGTCTTGAATTTTCATTAAAGAGTAACTCGATATGATCTTGTGCTACAAGAAAACAACATTAAAGCCACCAAACTTTAGGGTTTATGATGGTGTTAGATTTATCCAACCTCACTATGTGCTAGTGCAAGAATAGGTCTATGATATCTTCTTTGCTTGAAGACCTATTTATTGATATTTTGTTGCATCATTTTAAATCAAACTAGAGTCATGATATATGTGAATGTTTGAATTCCCCCATCACTAAAAATTGCAGTGCGATTCAACCCTTTTTGGTATGACCAGAGGAACATGGAATTCTTTAATACATAGATGTTTGTTTAATTGATTCAAGAGTGAAATAATGTGTGTTGGTATGAGTTGGTGTGAAATGCCTTGACTGTAGAAATAATATTTGGCTTGTGATTATTTTCTTTCCAAGAAATTGGTTTTCATTTCGACTCCATTTGTTTCTGCCATAGATATTTCTTTTAAGAATAAGTTCTGATTCTTCGATTTGGGTTATCTTTTTGGTTTGTGATGGTGAAACAAAGTGAGGTTATTTACCATGTATTCATCATAAAACACATCAGGATTGTTATATTTATGAATAAACAATGCATGAAAGAGAAGTGTGAAAAGATTGGAAAGAACATAGTGAAACTTTAGATAGTACAAGAATTGGATTAAAGAAAAAGTGAAACTTTAGATAGTGTAGGAATGATCTTTTAAGCCTGTATGAATATTTTCAAACACTCTTTGGATTTATTAAGTTAAAGCTTGTGTTCTTTTATATTATTTTTGTTCATTTTTCAATCTAAATTGTTTGATGAAATTGTGAGTGAAATAGGTGGTATTCAGATTAACATAGGTGATTTCAATAATTTTTCAATTGCAAGTAGTGCAGGAATCACAAAATAGAATTCTTATTCATTTTCTTCATGTCTTAGAAGATTTATGATTTGGTGTTGAGGTAGGATTCATTTTCTTGCAGGATTGGTGAGGGTCTCTTCGCATTGTTTGTGTTTTGGCTTGAAGTGTATGACCCATGGGTTGACAATTAAGTGTTGGGGGTTGTAGGAAACAATATTAACACCCAAAACACTTTCTAAAAGTACTAGATTTTTATATTGAAATTTACTTAACTTAAAACATTTAAATTTTTAAATTTATATCATCTAAATTCTAAAGCCTAACAACACATATCAATATCACAACTCAACTTTTAAAAGTTCATGAGATAAGTAAGATTATACATTTACTTATTAGTCCCCACCCTTTGGGTTGTAAGAATCATAGGAATTGATTCTCCTTCTTAGTATTAATATTACATTCCAATCAACAACCTTTAATGGTTTTAAAATAATATTCTAGTAACTTTATATGATTTCTCCACTCACGTTTCCCTTTTTAAGCAAAATTTAAGTTTCAAACCTTATTTATAATCATATCGATACAAACATTTAGGATAAATTTGAAGTAATTGAAATACTTTAAGCATCCAATGAAATAATGGTAACATTAATTCTTAAACATTTTATGCTAGAATTCCTTTTCCATATGATAATATCGTGTTGTTTAGATGACACCATTCTCTATAAACACATGTGTCTTGTTGTATAAAGTTATGCTTATATTTACATGTTGACCCTTGAATGAAATTCCTTTCTATCACTTCATTTTGAACTTTGAAGTAATGTCTTCACCTGCAAACCTTTTCAACCACTTTGTTCACATTGGTTGGCCTATTCATGGTGTATTTGGCTTCGATGGATTTTTCTTTCTACTAGTGTTAAGATATCGTCTTTGTTATAACCCTCCATCAAATTCTTTGATAGGTGGGGAACACATTATATCATGGGTCATGGATGAGTGTAATAAATTCTATGTTTCTTCTTTCCTCCAAGATTGAAAACAATCGAGTTTGCAATATTGAAAGAAAGATAGTGAGTTGAATAAGGTTTTTAATGATAAATTGAAAAGAGAGAGGGAAAATGCATTAATTTTGTATTTTTAATTATGTCATTAAGTTACCTTTAGTAAACAAAACAAAAAAATGCAAAGATATTAACTATATCTTCATATACTTTAGTTCTTCTTGCTCCTAATTTGTCTTTCAGTGTTGTTTGACATTTGGTTGTTTTTATCTTTTTGCGGTTACATTTTATTAAAATGATTTCAACCATGTAAAGCTTAATATTAAGCTGAAGTTCTCATGGATGTGCCTTCCTTTAATCAAAGAGCTAGCCACACATGTCTACTTTACTACCTAAAATTCCCAAAGGTTCTAATCAATTACTTTCTAAAATGTCCCGAGAACTAATGATTTCCTTAATAAAGTTATCGATGTCTATAATGTGTATTGGGTGATTCCTTATATATGTATTATTCTCTTAATTCTCTTACATCATAATAACAACATAACAAGATTTTTTTGTAGCTACAGATCAAGAGGATGAGATGAATTTATAAGACAATGATCTGATTACATATCGTCAAAACTACTACTGTCTCATTAACAAATTACCTTGTGCCTCTTTCCTTAGTCCCTTGGTTTTATTTTACTACTCCTAACTCTTTCCTTCTAGTACATGTTTATTTTCCCTAGTATCAATTTTGTCCCTACTCTTTCCTTCTTGTACATGTTTATTTTCCCTACTAGCCATTTTTCCTAACTATTCAACTATTAAAGGGTTGTTGTCTACCTATTTTCTCTATTTGGGAATCCAAATTTTGTTTTGACAATGGTGGTTGGTTTCTTTATTTCCCACCAAGAATTGACCCACTGATTTCTTGGCCAACTCTATTTCATATTCTAAAATAGAGGTATTTAGAGATATAATTAATTTACTAAAAAACATAACTTATATGGTGTACAATTCAGTTCAGTCAATCTTCAGCTGTAATGGTGAGCTTCACACTTTAGTTCTATTCATATTGGTAGAATATTCAATGTCCAACTATTCTCTTCTAGATCTATTTCTAGGTGACCCATAATATCTCTGCTAATTGACTAAATGAAAACATTAGAAGTGATGCTAAGAGACTTGAAAGAAAAATACAATAGATAGAAAACCGAGCTTGATTTAGGGAGAATAAAGATGATTTATCATTCATATATAATTCAACATTGATTCCATAGATGATTTTTGAGTTAAGGTTTTAGCTAGGATAATCCTCTCTAATTTCTAGTAATACTTAGGTTATGTTAGGTTTTTGTTTTTCTTAAAATTATTTGTTAGGAAAATGGAATCATGGAAAAACATAGGGAAAAAACATATTTAGTACTCTTACCTGAACATATGGCCATGGTAAAGCCTATTGTTGGACCCCTTTTAGTTCTAGATCAATATTGAGTCTATTCGGGCTACCATTAACTGCATAAATATTAACATTGACTACCAATACCTACTTAATATATATGAAGTGGATTCTTGTTGGAGTGCAAAGAGATCATGAACCATAGCATATCATTTGGTAAAATACATATATCATACATCAAAATTGTTCCATCCAAACAAGTGACAATAAATATTACGATGTACAAGAGAGGATCATTACAATTCCTCATGTAAAAAACAGAGTTAAGCAAGTATGTGAACATATATTGAGAAACAGATCTTATCAGATTGCTCCATATAATGTGCAAGAGAAAAAAAAACCTGTTGGTGAAAGACACCATCTACGAAATGGAAACCATTTTGCAGAGGAAACTATATTTTCCCAGTGGCCAGGCTAGAACAAAACCATCAATAAGAAAAAAAACCATGCACGGTAAGACAAAGCAGTAGTATACAAAAAATAAAATTTAGTATCAGGAGGAAAAAGTTCCTCAAAATTGTATAAGCAGTTCTCCCATTGGATGACCATATACCATTTGCCAAGATCTTGTAATAAGCCCTTCTTTGATAAATAGTCTGCTTGCTTGTTTTGTAACCTGTCTATATGTTGAATTGTGTATCCTTTTGTGATTGCGAGCAGGTCTCAATCCTTTTCATCCATCCTAAAAGAAGAGGATTATTTGTAGACAACTTTCATAGAACATTATCAATTATAACTTTGGAATCTCCAAGAATGTGTAAATTCGAAATATCTAGGAAATGATTAAACCATAGAAGACCCCAAAGAGCCATAGTTTCTGATTTATTATTTGTTCCATTTCCTGCATTCCAGTAAAGACTATATTGAAGATGGTCATCGATACAAATCAAAAAGCCACAAGCACATGTTCCATTTTGAGCTGCTCCATCAAAAAAAGCCATTGGAAATTGTAATAAAGCTTGATGATTTCTACTGTGGACCCTGCAAGATTGTTAATTAGGGACTTGTCACATCACAATTTTCCTTGTTATCTCATATTTTGAATTCAAATGAGTAATTTAACCATTGTGAACAATTTTTCCTAAGCTTTCCTTATATGCGACTAAATTTCAAGCAATTTTTATCTTTTAAAGCATACATTCTCTCCGTTGATTTCAAATGATAATAAAATAATTCTAAATAATCAAGAAAAATAGTTATAGAGACATTTTAAGTGTTCTTATTTGAAATACTTGGTGTTTGAATGGAC
This sequence comes from Pinus taeda, assembly GCA_000404065.3. Taxonomy (NCBI): domain Eukaryota; kingdom Viridiplantae; phylum Streptophyta; class Pinopsida; order Pinales; family Pinaceae; genus Pinus; species Pinus taeda. The sequence continues at coordinate 111,906 of APFE031603873.1, read as the reverse complement.
ACCATTGAATTCAATTCCCTCATTATTTTTTATTCAAAATTATTTCATTTATTTTTTATTTTAAAGAATCAAGTATAGAGAAAGGTGGATGTACTAGAATATTTTAAATGGACTTCAAATTGTTAATCAATATATTATCATACTTATTCATAAAATAAGGGGTTTAAAATTGTAAAAATTAAGGTCCATATATTCTATATTATGACATGGGCGATGTAAGATATCATGGGATTATTGGGTATAAATAAGGGTATTTGCGAAAAATAAAGGTTTTTTTAATTAGAAAGATGTATTTGGAAGGTGCTTAAAAAATGGATTTTATGGGTATTTATTAATATCTAGTGAAATTATAGAACTCTTTAATATCTCATGAATGCACATATTATGTCACAAATTCATGAAATGAAGACCACACATACTTCTTATGATTAAAGTCATTACTACTTGATTAAACATATGTTTTAAGGATTAGTGTCTTACTTATCCATTAGAATACAAGTACCATTATATTTCAAGGATTTTAGACAATGTAATTAATGTATTTCAATAAAGTGCATAATGGATATTCATTTTGAAAAAAAAAAAACCTAACTCATTATGATAAATGATTAAACAATATTGTGAAGACTATCATTGCTAATATAGTTAGACCATCATTTATTTTGAATATGTTGGCATTATGATACATGTGTTGTCCTTGATGGCAACTCACTCAGAGGTATGATACAAGTGTTTTCCTTGATGGCAACTCACTCAGATGACAGATCATAGTGCAGCAAGTCAAGAGAGAGGTATACATAAGTTAACCTTGATGAAAGTGTGTATACACGTGGGTTAGCAGAACAAAAGGGGTATACTTACACACGCAGGTTCAAAGAAGGAAAGCGTGTACACATTGGAAACATATGTTTTGGTCTGTGGTATTTGGTCCATGGTATTTTGGTATTGGTCCATGGTATTTGGTCTGAAGTGTTGACCTGAGGTATTGGGTCCATGGTATTGGTTCTACATGGTTTTAGACCATGGTATTGAGAGAGGCCTAAACCTATATAAGGAGAGGATCATTAGGCCAATAAGAGGCAAGTGTTCAAGTGATGAATACTTGATGAAGTATGAAATCTAGTATGCTGGTTACGGGTTTGTCATGCTTTGCTTGATCTGAATGAAGGAGGCTCCTATGCGGTGATAAAGGTTGATGGACCGAGACCTTGAAGACTAAAATGTATTATAATTATATGATATGATCATGAATAGATCTGAATACTGACGCATGTTTTGTCCTTTATATATTATGGTCTGGATATATCTGAAGTTGGAAATTGTAGTGAAGGTATAAGTAATTATTTTCAGATCTGTACGTGGGTTCTCTCTGGTGAAAGGGCATATACATGCTGGTTTGACATAGTCAAGTAGCGTATACATTATGAGATTTGATATTTCAAGTTGCTATTGGTTCTAGTGGTTGTTGCAGAGTTCTGGGCTCTGGTCTGTGTTCTGGTGACTGTGTTTTGATGACAGGGTTTCATTGATTCAGTTGTTGGGTGATTCAAAGTTAATGATTGTATTGCAGTAGTGATTGTTTTGTATTTATGGATCTACTCTAAAAATTTATGAAATGTGGTCCCTGGAAGAAATTAGAAGGTTTAGCCTTCTGTAGGTCAGCACCTACGTAATAGTAAATCATCTAGTACAAGAGCTAAGGGGGTTGTAGCTCCCTTCCAAGAGAAGCTGGAGAATGAGAGAGGGTTGTAACCTTCTACAGGTAGAAGCCTGCGTACTGGTATAAGACTGCACCAGTACAAAAATATTGTAAAAATAAGTTTCTTATTAAAAGAAGATAGAGACAAATTGTAGTAGGTGGTTTTCACCCACATTGGGTTTCCACCTAATATCATGGTGTTCATGTGTGCTTATTATGTGTGATGATCTGTTCTATTTTACTACACCTATTTATTGTTCATATGGTTAATAATGTTTTGATGCACTCATTGAAGATCAACTAACTGAATAATAATTTTATTGGATATACACTAGTTGAATTAAACACAATTGTGTATATATGCGGGTATCCTTAACTGAAGTACCGTATATGAATCTGATAATGGAAATGAAAATATTACTGATTTTCTAATACTGATTCACACGCGCTGCCAAGTATTATTTCTGGCAGAATACTATATGATTCCGAAAATGCATACATGTGGATCAATTTTTCAACTCATACATACATAAATACCTATATAGTATGAATGTTAAGTTTGTGTTACTATAATTTCGTTTTTTCTAAAACAATTTTAGATAAAATTTTATTTACTAAAACTTATATGAAAAATATCATATTTAGGTGTAGCAAGTAGAAATAGTAACATAACTAAATATTAGTTTGAAGACCATGTTAAATTTTTGTAACATTAATCATTCTAAATATTATGTATTTCCATATTTTCATGCATAAGTATGTGATTTTTATTATTTTATGTTTGTAGAATTTTTTGTATGGATTTACTAGGTTGAAAAATTAAAGAGTGAACCTAAAGTTCACTGTTTCAATTGAAATTTTGAATTATGATATAGATTCATCATCATCATTATATGTTGATAGAAATAATTGCAAGATAACGTAATAAATTCCATAAGCAAAACAAAAAACTTGTAAGGTTTGCATACAAATATAAGAAACCCGAAAACTAAACGATAAAGAGAAGAAATGCTAAATTTCATATAAAGAAATAATTCATCTTAATATTAATCTTAATCTTAATATATTAATATTAAATATGATGATATGAAGGGTTTGATTGATGCATATGCTTATCCCTCTGTTGTAGTACTGAACAACCCCAATTATCCTTAGACTTAGAATAAGAAATAATGGGGACGCTTCAAATTTTATGGAAAGAGTCCTTTCTTGTTGTAATAAAATAAGACAAGTTTTAGATTTTTAGCTTTTAAATAAAATCTTTTAAGTTTGTTTATTTTTAAAATAAAACCCTTTTGAGGCTTAAGAACCTTTTCTTAGTTTTACGAAACAACTTACAAACTACATAATCCTGTTAAACTATATTTCAATTAAGAAAACCTGAAAAACATCACCGAAAGTTTCAAAGGTTGTTTGAATAAATAAGCGTAAATATCATAAATGTTGGTCCCACTAAGAACTACACATAAGTACTTATCAACTTATCGCCGTCAACAATTTCATATTAAGTACCAATAACGATATTGTCGATAGAAAAACACTGATCATAAAGTTCCAATTGTGAAATATCGATTATGAAATGCCAATTGCGATATTGCAGTCCTTCACTTACCAATATCGCGTTCTGTCAACTGATGAATGCTGCTATCGCATTCTTTTAACCTTAGACGTTCTGATATCGCACGTTCTGCATCCCTATTTGTGACCATATCAACGTAATATCATAAAATTGAATGTCACAAAGTCATGTTCATACCATCTAATGTAGAAGCACTGATAAAGAAAATATATGATATAATGACAAGTGTTAACATCACATGAAAAAACGTTTGAAAATTAAATGGCCACTCTGTGCGTGTATAGTCTCGAGGTTTTAAATGATTTTCAATGATTTTTATATAATGTAGAATCATTTTTTCATTAAAAATTGCATTCAATTGATAAGACTCTTTTCATTTTACGAGTTCTTTCTGCTCATCCTGGTTTTCTTCTTAAATAGGTAAATTTTGATAAACATCAGCTAAAGGAAATGTCAAGGATAATCAAAGCAAGAAGAAAACTTGTAGCTCAACCGTAGACATTATTGCCTCCTGAAGAAGTTCATGAGATGGAATGATTGTTTATAGATACTAAATGCCCTCCAGATGCAGGGTCCTCCTCCTGGAAGGTCATATACAAGTTGTTCGAGGATGAAAGCCCAAGGGTAATTGAGAAACATAGTGCTACTGCTGATGCTCCAACTCCAGATGCTAACGATGCATGGGATGATGTAGCTAATTCAATTTTACACAAAATTGTTGCCCATCCTAAAATTATACCCTATACAAACATGCTAATATGAGTCATTGATAACCTAGATATTATAGACAGAATGTTTCTAACTTCCAAGAATACAATAATTGGATCTTTCAAGGAAGAAGATTTAAGGAAAATGTATCATATATCTCCACCAATTTGTCTAGAAGTTCATGTAGGAGAATCCGAACCCAACAGATATTATCATGGCATGGAGGAGGGACCCAAGAAAACAAAAATGAGAAGACAAGGATATGTATTCATTAGCCTCTATTGTTGGTCCTTTCTCTCATATTTTTGTTATGATGTGTCATCTCTATGGTTACCCAAATACACAAAAATTATCAGAGGAATGGGTATCGTTGATAGAGGTTGCTTCTGATGCCTATATCATGGATTCGGCAAATATTTTGTCCAATAATTTAAGTACTGAAATCCGCAACTACAGACAAACACACAATGTTATTGAAATAAATTATCCCCATTTATTTATGAGTGCCTATATCATGGACACTATTTGTTTTTCTTAGCATTTTCCATCTATAGGTTGGAAGTGGACAATTCAATACACTACCCCTATTTTTTTTTTACCTATATATCTTGTGGGAAACCAAGTATCATCCTCATTTTTATAAAATCTGTCATGAAATTATCCTGCCCATCCACCAAGAGGTGCTTGGAAGCAAAGCACCTAGACTCTCTACTGAAGCTAATAAGGACTTAAAGCCATTAGGAAAGTGGTTTGGGAAGAAACATTTACTTATATTCGAGTTTTTGGCAGCCTTGCCCATCCTCATGTTTTTCTTATTTTTGTTTTGGACAAATTACTGGCCAAAGAAATAGCATACCAAACAGTTGGCAATGGCTTGACTAGAGTGCTTAAGGATGCCAAGGAAACTCTTTGGCCTTCCTTTCCTATCCCTTATGGTATCTATGCATTGTAAAATTTATGGCATGCTCTGATTGAAATTGACCAAATTAAATCTTTTATTTTTCCAAAAATTACAAATAGACAATATGTTCCCAATGGTGTTGTAAAACATGTCACGACATAGGCCCAAATGAGGAATTTTTCAAGCGAGCCTGATGAATTCAATGATTTATTTGAGATTGTTCCAGAATATTTTATGGTTCAAAAGTTAGCAATTGAATGCCTAAATCTTGAAGAATTGATTAATTTTAATCGATATCGAGAGTGAAGAATAGCCCATCTACCAAAAATTTTGTTCAGACAATCTCGAGAGAAGCCTGAAGTTTCAAATACATCCGCCTCCTCTTCAAAGAATCCAATTGTTTCCCAGTTTTCAGATATATCCACTGCAGCTATTGAGAAAATGATGAAAATCAAAGACAAAAAAAAGTTAGATGAAGTATGGAAGTAATTTAATCACATTTTATCTACTTAAGAAACTCAAGATGTAAATACAACACTCAACAAAGAAACAAAGCAAGTCACAGAAACTGAACGGAAAACCTCATTCACTATTGAGGTTACCAAAAATACTATTATACTTGAAACTCCTAAAAAAACTAATGTTGATGAGGATGCCAATAAAACTATTGTTGCTAAGGATATTGAAACTATCCCGGCATTTCCCACATCAGAAATAGTCCTAAATATTTAAGAAAATCCTCCTCTTGATGTATTTTATAGTCCAAAATATAAATCAGTAATGAGAAGGTCAAGAAAGAAGAGAAAGTTAGAATAAACAAAAGAATCAATTTTAGATGAGACTCCTTTTCAAGTTTTCTAGAAAGGAGCCCAAACGGCTCCTAATGAAGAATTAAACATGCTTTCACAGTTTGCAGGAGCTTATGCTAGTGCTACTATTGACAAAGCAGCGGAAATACAACTGTTAATGAAGGAAATAGATCAAAGGATTATTCAATTAGAGCGAGATTTGCAAAATTAAATTCAAGTGATTGATAAGAAAGGGTAAGAAAAACTTGTCGAGTTACAAAAAAGTTTTGATAACTTAAAATTACAGTTTGAATTTGAAATCAAAGACAAAGATGCACAGGTACAACAATTGAAACAAAATATTAACTAGTTCAAGGATAGTCCATAAATAAATGAAGTCTGAAAGGAAGCAGTAGAACTAGATACACTCCTCACTGAGAAACATGTTGTCGTTTGTCACAAATTAACTTTAATTCATGATTTCTGTAAAATTAGTGATTCTCTAGTTAAACAGTTGTCCAATATATGGACATTTTATGAAGAAACTAAAGAGAAAATATCTGAGCATATAGATTGGAAAAATAGTGCTGAAGGAAGATCTGTTGATCTTCCTCAAATCAAATAATCTCAAAAGGATATCATTTTAGATGATTGGGACATCAAAATGAAACAAGTAGAAATGTTTATTATCAAAGTCAAAAATCATGCTTCAAAATTCACCAACTATATCACTGATACCTTATGGAAGGCCAATATAATACAAGAATGCCCAAAGGACACTTTTCTAGATGTCAAAACTCTGAAGCAATCATGGAAATAAGCATCCAACAAAAAGGTCAACAATATCCAAAATTTATAAAAATTGAACTTCGAAGGTTATTGGCATTTCTTAGTGAAACCACATAGTTAGTGGCTAGCATTGAGGTGTCTCTCTAATCCAATGTGTTATCCATGATAACTCCTAGAAATAATTTTTAGTTTCATGATTATTTATTTGAGATAAGGTTTTCAACTATTGCTCTTTACATCTATCTACTGCTTTTTTGAAAGAGGTTGTTGTGCTTACATTTGGAGATTTAAGGAAGATGAACAGGTCCAGTTTAAATTGTTTTGGAGAAATTCTCTAAAACCCATTTCTTTCACCCATTCCATTTCATGATTTCTTTAAAAAAAAAATATCTAGCCATTTCCATTCATTTATTAATATCCCAACTCTAGCCGCATTAATCCATTTCCAACTCTAGCCATATTTCCCCATTCCCCTTTGAAATACTTTAAAAAATTAATAAAAACATGTTGCAGTACTTTTAAAGGCATGGGACCCACAAACCATATCGTTATTGAATGTTGTCTTTTTTCCTTTTCAATACATCTCCGCCCATATCCCTTTTCTTTTTGTGATTACGATATCACATTCCTGGCAATTATGATATCGCATTCCCATTCACCGCAATAAAGTCCTTCCATTGCCTATTGTGATATCATGTTCCCATTGATCACGATAAAGTCGCTCCCTTGCCTATTGCGATATTGTATTCCTACCAATTGCGACAAATCCCTCCATTGATATCGCATTCTCGTTGATTGTGATAAATCCCTCCACCGCTGATATCGCATATCACATGTCCTTCGCTAATATCACATATCGTGAAATTCTCTTCCTATTGTCATATCCAAGTCCCATTATCCTCCCCTTACCAATTGTGATATTTATTCTGCTTGCTAATTGGGATAGACCTCGTCGATGGTGATAATTCTTTCTCCCGCTGAATGCAATATCGCAATCGGGAATTGCACAATCATAAGTTCCTGCTCCCCAAAGTCCTTTTTGACTTGCAATTGTGATGTGTGAGAACCTCTCAGATGCGATATTTTATGTGATGCATACTATAAACCATCACGTTTGAAAAATCAAATAATTACCACAAATCAATGTGAAAAGGCCCTCCCTTGTATTGCAATAGAGATAAATGACCCAGGTAAATGAGCATTAAACATCCATTTTGCCTTCCAGTCAGAGGACATCGAGGGTATTTTTAGCATGTATCCAGTAGCACATTCATCAAACAAGAACGCAGAGAAAAGAGGGCAGTGAGACACAGAAGGCATCGAAATAAAGAGGAAAATAATACACAGAGGCAATGAGAAAAGATGGAATCGAGGCACAGAGACAATGATACAGTTCCAAACATGTTTCAATCAGTGAACAACAGACCTAACAGTAGGATGAAGGCCTAGAAACATCACAACATGATTCAAAGGGCTAGATGTATGAATTTCCGTAAATACAGTGCCACACTACAAACAATTTGATTTTCATAAGTAATTGTAACAAAAAATTCCTATGAAGGATCATGTTTTATTAAATCAAATAGGATTAGATCTCATAGCTGTCAATCGAATCTAGCCCAGGTGGCAAATAATGTAAAGAGATATTTTCTCTATAAATAATGAGATTTTCAACTTTGTGAAGAAGGGGAATCAATGATGTAGAACAACACTTTTGCATATTTTTCAGTTAATAAAAATAGAGTTTGCAGCAGTACTTTTTTTTAACTTGAGATTCATTTTTCGCTTTAGTTCCATCCTATCATGCTCCTATGTTGTTGTTAGTTTTCATGGCTTATTTGATTACTTGGAATTCAATGTTATATTGTTCCAACTTCTTTCAATTTTTTGTGATTACTGTAAATGTCCATATTCACATTAGTAAACCAAAAATGCCTCAGCTTCCACAAAACAATGGTGTTTGTAATTAATTTTCTTTAATGGACTCCATGCCCAATAGAAATTGTCCTCACACTCTTTCACCTGGAAAAGTCACATAGAAAACTAGAGTTAGCCATCTCTATTTTTGATCTTCTCATAGCCAAATTTTTAAATATACTGAGAGAGCCCTCTCAAATTGGAAGGGCTAACTTCCAGTCAAAATTTGGTTTGAAATAGTTACACTTGGTTGAAGGTTGACACAACCCAATTTTCCCCAGCCGAGTGATAACATTTTGGTGCGTCTTCTAGGAGCCGAAAATCTCCTTTTCTCAGTTTTTCTTTGAATCTCTTCGTTCTGATTGTTCAAGGTAACAGGAAGTCAAAGTTTTTTGAAGGTTTCGATATTAAACTAGCGACTCCAATTTCAAAATATCCTGAAGATCGAAGCTTCGTGGTGACTCCATTGCTTACAAATCAGTAGTTTGAAGAATTCCAAGATGAGTTCTACCATAAGAAGAAATGTTAGGTATGCTCCTAAGGATCGGTCTCACATCTATGGTTTTCCAAATCCTATGCCTTATGTGGATTGGTCAACCCATCTTCCCATATTCAAATATGGAAAGAAAGAGGTGTTTGTCTATGTTTGGTTAAATTCTATTTACATGTATGTAGACTAAGAGTTGAGTTTCCTAAGGGTTGTCTCATGAAGATGTTTATGGCTACTCTAGAAAATAAATCTAGAGTATGGTATCAAGGGTTGCCATCAAGAATCTTGTGCTCTCTTAAATATTTCCATAAAATACCTTTTGGACAACATGGGAAGTCTCATCCTTCATTACCATTGTTTCAAGAGTGTTGTAATTTTTGGAAAGGTTTCATTCAATATATCAAAAGTATTGATGATGATGTAGAATGTATGGACGATGAGGAGATGTTAGAGGCACTTTATGAATTTTATTCTCAAGCTAGTTGTCATGATGATCAAGAATTTTTCCAACAAGCAGATGTCTCTTCTTTAGTTGAAGATGAAATGGATCAACAATTTGATAGTCAAGTCATAGTACATGAAATCCATGAAGATTTACAACCTTGTCAATCTATATGTAGTCAAAGTTATGAGTCCTTTTATAATATTTTATGTCAAGAAGAAACTCCTCAAGATCAGTTTATTTAAGATACATGCATGAAAATTCTAAATAGAGAGGTAACATGTAATGAAAGTTTTCATCCTAGACATGAACTTTTTCCGTTAATGATGTTGTCTCATTTGAAGTGCATGAAATTTCACTTTTAGGTAAACCTGAGTTACATGAAGAGATAAATATATAGGTTTTACCTATTCTATTCGAGGATCATAAAAATGACATGGATGAAATGCATAAAATTATTTGTATCGGAGTTATTAGTGTTCATACTCAAGATTACATTCCTCAAGAAAAAATACCAAAGGTTATATCTTATCTGTTTAATAAGTAAAAGAGTAGGTTTGATACACACAATATGGATGTCATGTTTGAAGATGTTCAAGGATGCATGGATGGTTTTGTTGATTTACATAGCAGGGAAAATCAATCTGTTGTTGCCTTTTTATTTGAGGATGTTCTTGGAATTGAAGACATGGGACAACAGACGCCATCAATTATGAATGAATTCAACCCTCATGGTTTTACTCATCAAGAAAAGGTGATTTTTCATGATTGTCAATATCACTTGGTAAATCTATACCAGTCATCAGTGAAGGTGGATTTTATTTCTTTTATAAGCTTAGGTGATGGATTCAATTTTTATTCCAAGTTTCCCATAGATGATCCACTATTGATTTTGTTCAAGCACAATCAAGGAACCTAGGTGTTGGATCAACTCTTTGACTGGTTATACTAGAGGTTTCATATTGCTTGAATTAAGTAGATGGATTTTCAAATATTAGAATAGGGTTATTGGTACATAAATAAGCTTGTTGGGCCAACATTTCCTTCAGCTTTAGGCTACAGTTTATAGTTGTCAGTTTCCGTTTGTACAACTGTTTGATAGCATATTGCAGCAGTAGTAGTTGGTTTTCAGTTGGTTTGTAGTTTGCTTTTTAGTTTGGTGAAGTGGGTTTGAATGTAGTATTCAAATTGGGATCAACCCAATGATCAAGCACCTGGTTTGTTGGTTCCTTGCTACACCATAGGGGCGCAACATCCCCATTGGAGCCATTGTTATCCATGCTAACTCCTAGAAGTAATTTTTAGTTTGATTAGTTATTTGAGATAAGGTTTTTCACCACTTATTTTTACATATATATACTAATTTTATGAAAGAGGTTGATGTGCTTACATTTGGAGATTAAAGGAAGATGAATAGGCCCAGTTTAAATTGTATTAGATAAATCCTCTAAAATCCATTTCTTTCAGCCATCTCATTTCATCCTTTATTTAAAAAAAGAAAAGAAAAACTCTATCCATTTCCATTCATTTATTAATATCCCAACTCTAGCTACATAATCCATTTCCAACTCTAGTTGTATTTCCCTATTCCCCTTTGAAATACTTTAAAACATTAATACAAACATGTCACAGTCCTTTTAAAGGCCTGGGACCCGCAAACCATATCACTATTGACCCTTCTTCATTTTCATTTGCAATACATCTCCTCCCATCTCCTTTTTCCTTTTCCGATTGCAATATCGCATTCCCGTAGATCATAGTAAAGTCCTTCCGCCATCGATTGCGATATCGCATTTTTTCTGATTGCGATAAATCCCTCTACCAATATCACATTCACGTCGGTTGCAATAAATTGCTCCACTATCGATATCACAAGTCCTTTGTTGATATTCCATATCACATAATTCTCCGCCGATTGTCATATCCAACTCCCATTATCCTCCACCTTACCAATTGCAATATCTGTTCTGCTTGCTGATTTCTATAGACCCCACCGATTGCAATAAGTATTTCTCCCTCTAATTGTGATATCCTAATAGAGAATCACATAGTCATAATTTCTTGCTCCCTGAAGTCCTTTCCTACTTGCAATCGTGATGTGCAAGAACCTCCCGGATGCGATATTTTATGTGATGCGTACTATAAACTGCCATGTCTGAAAAATCAAAGAATTACCACAAATCAATGTTAAAAGGCCCTCCCCTGTATTGTGATCATGATAAACAACCCAGATAAATGAGAATTGAACATCTGTTTCACCTTCTGGTTAGAGGACAATGAGGGTATTTTCAGCGTGTATCCAAGAACATAGTCATTAAACAAGAATGCAGATAGAAGAGGGCAACAAGACATAAAAGGCAATGAAATAAATAGGATAGAAAGACACATGGACAGCGAGAAAAGAGGGCAGCAAGGCACAAAGGTAACGAGACATTTTCAAACATGTTTCAATAAGCGAACAACATGCCTACCAGCAAGATAAAGTCCTAGAAATAACACAACATGATTCAAAGGGCCAGATGTATGAATTTCCACAAATACATTGCCACACTACAAATAGTTTTATTTCCATTAATCATTGTAACAAAATATCTCGATGAATGCTCATGTTTTACTAAATCAAATAGGATTAGGTCTCATAGTTGTCAATCGAATCTAGCCTAGGTGGCAGATAATATCAAGAGATATTTTCTCTATAAATAATGAGATTTTTGACTTTGTGAAGGAAGGGGATCGATGATGCGAGAACAAAAATTTTGTATATCTTTTAGTTAATAAAAATAGGGTTTGCAACAATACTATGTTTTAACTTCAGATTTAATTTTGGTTTCAGTTCCATCCTATCATGCTCCTATATTGTTGTCAGTTTTCATGGCTTATTTGATTACTTGGAATTCAATGTTATATTGCTCCAACTTCCTTCAATTTGCTATGGTTACTGTAAATGTCCATATTCACATTAGTAAACAAAAAATTCCTCATCTTCCATAAAACTATGTTGTTTGTAATTGATTTTCTTTAATTGACTCGATGCCTAATGGTGGTTGTCTTCACACTCTTTCACCTGCAAAAATCACATAGAAAACCATAGTTAGCCATTTGTATTTTTGAGCTTATCACAACCAAATTTTTAAATATATTGAGAGAACCCTCTTAGATTGGAAGCACTAACTTCTAGTCAAAATTTGGTTTTAAATAGTTATATTGGGTTGAAGGTTGACACAACCCAATCTGCCCCAGCCCAATGATAACACAATGACTCAATTACTTCCAACACTCAATGATGCAGTTTTCATGGGACAAATATCCATGTAGTCGATTCATCCCCACTAAATTAAGCCAATAATGAATATATGTGGACTCAGAGAATGAATGAAGAATCAACCTGGAGCATAGTCATGAATTTTTGTTGCAACAGATTGCTATATTTAGCTTTGCTTTACTTTTAGCTTAAGTTGTTAGAGTTTTTCTGAAATTTTTTATTTAGTTTACTAATTTTGTAATATTAATAGGATACTTGAACCCATTTCATGCATTTAGAAATGGGTTCTAATGTTTTGAAAGACAACTTTGAACTTGCAATAATTTTTAAATCCAAAGTTATCTTATTGAGAAGCGGAACCTGCAGCTATCTTTTTATGAGCAGAGTAATGATGTATCAGGTACTACTATATTTACATTACTTCTATGTTTCATTGAAATAGACAGTGAATTTCTTATAAGTTTTTTGATTATATAAATGCTTTGAATCTAGCCATACATTGTAACTATTAATGTGTAGGATTGTATCATCTGTGACTGTATATGAGATATTGAATTCTTATATGTGATTAAGGTTTAATGGAATGAATTAATTAACTATTTAATTAATTTAGTTTATCTTATTATATTTCCTTTCATAAAGTGTTTAATGATCTATATTGGTGCATGCTTTGTGAAATATTTCTATGAATCACAAATAAAGAGATATTATTCCCAAGAGGTAAGTAGGATAAGTTTTACCTATTATTTTCATCTCTAGCTTTTAAATCATTCCATTAGTCTCGTTATGTTTCTATTATTCTATTATATCTCTTTAAATGGGAAACTTGTGCCTTTATCCCCAGTCAGACCCACCATTTTCAATGGAAAAGGAGTTGCCTTAAGTTCCTGACCGGGTTACTCCATTTGAGTTTCCCTTACCTTCCCACTAAAGAAAGAAAAAAAAATTGAATTTCAATCATCTAAAAGTGATATTTTATCGTCCACTCATCCACAAGCACCTTCATTTCATCCCTCATCATCAGCGCCCACTCATTCGATCAATCCTCCCATTCATACCCGTCATTCTCAATCAAATGGTGATAGTTTAATTAGCACTAGCATAGGGGCTACTTCTTCTTCCACATAGTTAGCCTCTTCAACTTTCACAATTCCTACCCAAGCTACCATAATGGCCGGCCAACAATAGCCAAACAAACCTTGGACCAATCCTGGAGTTGTTCAAATGGAAACACCTATCCATCCTCTACCTAAGCACCCTGAAAGATGGTTGCCTAAGTTCAATCTAAATGAAGGGATGCTAGCTTTTTACATAATCCCATGTTAGCCATTAATCTCAATGGGGTTTCAGAAGAAGATTGTGTATGTAGACTTTTTCACTATACCTTTGTAGGATTAGCAGGATCCTGGTAATTTTTTTTACCAATAGGTTCAATTACTAATTGGAATACATTTCAAGAGCAATTTCTCACTAAGTTTGGTGATGATCGTACAACAACTACTTTAATTAATGATATTTCCAATTTTAAAATAAATCAAGGTGAACAAATCAAGCATTTTAATTCTAGGTTCAATAAATTGCTTAAAAAGATTCTAGAAACCTCACAACCTGGTGAAGATGTTCAAATAGAATGGTATATCTTTGCAATTCCCTGTAATATTTCGATATTCGTAGATAGAGCTGGTAAATCACTTTAAGTGACAACATGAAAGAAGCTTTATCTGGTGAAAAAAGAATTTTAGCTTTAGAGAAGAAAACCATTCTAGAAGAGAGAAAATCAAAGAAGGTGAATTTCAAGGAAGAAACCAAAAATAAAACATCTATAGACCCTTTCTATTTAAATGGATTACAAAAATTAATTAAAATGATGTCAAATGAAATGGTTGAGATTAAGAAACAAGTCTCAGATACTTCAAGAAAACATTTTAGACTATTCAAAAAAGCTCAGTCTTCATCATCTCGACCACCTAACATTATATCTAATGATGAATCAGATCAAGAGGAAGAAGAGGAGTCAGCCCTATCTGTGGAGGAATCAAAAGAAGAAGAACTAGTAGAAGCACATGGATTATGGGATTTTATTCTTACTACATCAGAAAATGAAGAAGAAGGAGAAGCTCTACCAGTTCAAACTAGGGGTAAAAAATATGTTGACTCATCATCGTCGAATCAGAAATAAAGTTCAACCACTCTTATTATTAAAGATAAAAGCATAACCAATAAATCTGCTCCTAAATCTTCTAAATCCATTCCATCTTCTTCAAATTCCCCTTCTTCATCTAAAACTCTTGTTATTTTTTATAAAGATATAGAATATAACATTGTGGAAGGTATGGAGAAATTTAAAGCCAATATTTCCATGAATGAGGTGAGAAAGCTTAAGAAACAACACAAATTATTGCTAAAAGATTTAAATGTCGTTCCTACATATCCTTTGCCAACTGCTAAAGCCTCACTTGGAAAAGGAAAGCCTCCAAGTGATTCCCAAGATATAACTAATGCTTTCGATGAAATTTTAATTGGAGATATGTCCAACTCCTATACCCCGCTTTTATTTTAATCTTTGAGATTTTTTAATAAAAATGTTCACAATTGTTTGATAGATTCAGGTGCTTTATCAAATATTATGCCATATTCAGTTTGTCTCAAGCTGACCATAAACTTTGAGAAATATGTTGTTCAAATTGTGCAATTAGAGAGAACAAAGGTTAAGGTATTCAGAGAATTAAATTCTATTGTAATAGGATTATTTTCAAATTCAAAGGTATGTGAAATTATTGATATCTTGATTGTTGATGTTCCTAAATTTTATGGTCTCATTTTAAGCAGAGATTGGTCTGAGAAATTACATGGGCATTTCTCCACAGATTGTTCACACATATGGCTACCTTACAATGGCAATCAAAATTAGATTCGGGTGGATAGACAAAAGAATATGCAATACTTAGTTATGGAGTTGGATGAAGAAAATGAACCTGTAGTTTTTACCAACAACATTCTTGGGAATTATTTTTCAAAATATTTCTTTTGAAGTTTCACTACTCAAACATCCCCTTTCTTAGCAAATTTTGTTTTGTCTCAAGTTGAAATTATTTACAAACATAATTTACTCAATGTATTAATGTTGTAGATACACTTGTAATTAAGCATGATTCTTTATTTTTGACACTTTATTTTCATGGTTCTAAATCTAATGATGGTGCAGGGGATGGATGCATATTGATAAGCCCTAATGGTGAAAAAAATATGTTGGCATGTACATTAGAGCTTGAGTTTACTAATAACATAGTTTAATATGAAGCATTAGTACAAGGATTGCATAAAACTATAAGTCTTCATGTTGAATATCTACAAGTCTTCGATGATTATGAAATTGTTATAAAACAAGTTAGAAGCAATATTCATTATGTTTCTAATCATGTTAGACATTATCAGTCCTTGATTCAAAATCTTACTTCACATTTCATTGCATTTAATATTTATCTGATACATAGAGTATAGAATGCCGACACAAATCTATTGGCCAATGTTGCATCTAAACTAATCCTACCTGAATATTTTAGTCCAGATAGATTTTCTATAGAATTTATTTTTTTCCCTTCCATTCCTGATAATTTCACCAACTGGTGAGTATTCAATTATGATGAAGATATCCATGATTTTTTGACATTTAAAGAATATTATCTCGATCCAGGATTGGCAAAGATGAACATGATAGACAATTGAATAAATAAAATGAAAAAAATGCTTTTCCAAAACTTTTAGTTAGATTCGAGGATCTTTTGATTTAAAATAGATATTTAAAAGGCCAGGAACTGCAAAACTTCAAAGGTTCATCTTTGAGATTTGAATTAGTTAAATTTGGATCCGTTATCAAACCTCAAAATATTAACTTAGGTCTTGGGTTGTCATCAGAAGAATGAAAGTCATTTATTCTTTTGCTAAAAAAATATAAAACCATCTTTGCTTGGAATTATCAAGATCCCAAAACGTATGATACTTCTATCATTCAACACATTATCTCGATGATACCTGATGTAAAACACATTCAACAAAAACTTTGGAAGATTCATCCAAATTTGGAAAGTCAAATTAAAAATGAATTGAATAAGCTTTTAAAAGCCAAAACTATCTTTCTAGTTAGACATCCCAGATGGGTTTCTAATATTGTACAAGTTAGGAAAAAGAATGGTGATATCCGCATTTGTATTGATTTTAGGAATTTAAATAAGGCACATCAAAGAGATAATTTTCCCCTCCCACCAATGGAACAAGTTTTAGAATCAGTTGCTGATTCCGAACTAATGTATTTTCTCAATGGATTCTTAGGTTATAATCAAACACTTGTTCATCCAGAGGACAGATGAAAGACTATGTTCAGAAAAAAGTGGGGAACATATGCATATCAAAAATTCATTTTGGATTGATGAATGCAGGAGTACGTTCTAGATAGAAATGGACATCACTTTGAAGGGTTTAATTAATAAAATTGTTGTGGTATATCATATATTCCAAAAAGAGAAATAACCATTTGCATTATTGAAAATAGATCTCTGAAAGGCGCAAAAGGTATGCAATCTCTTTAAACCCTAAGAAGTCATTTTTTTCTCTAAGTGAAGGAAAACTCCTTGGATTTATTTTATCTAAAAATGGAATTTGTATCAATCGAGAAAGAATCAAAATAATCTCAGAAATTCCATTACCACAGACCAAAAAAATCAATGTAATATTTTCTTGTCCAAATCAATTTTGTCAAGATATTTGTCACGAAAGTTTCTCAAATAATTCTACCATTACAAACCATGATCAAGAAAAATCTCTCTTCAAATGGGGAGATAATGAAAGAGAGGCATTTAAATTAATCAAACAAGATGTATTTGACACTCCCTCTCTATCGATTCCCAATTTTTATGATCAATTCATTTTATATACATTTTCCTCTGAACTATCATATGCAACAGTCTTAAGAGAACCTAATGAACAAAAAATTCTTAACAGAACCTAATGAACAAAAAATTGAAGCTTTTATTTCTTTCTTCAGTTCAAATTTCCAAGGAGCAGAATTAAACTATTATGGAGCAAAAAGAAAGCCTTTGCAGTTTACAAAGGCATTAATTATTTCAGGTCTTTTCTCCTGAAAACTCATACTAAAGTGATTGTGCCTTTCTCAGTAATTAGGGAATTACTTATTCAAAAAGAACTAGGAGAGAAAAGAGCTATCTGGGTCACTGCCTGACAAGAATATGACCTAGAAATAAAACCTGCTCAAATTTTAAGAGGTCAAGCATTTTGCAGATTGATTACAGGAATGAATGATATGTCAATTGATGAAGCCACAGGTAATATTCATCAAATCACAAAGGTACTTCCTCTTGATACCGAATCTCAATATGATGACTTAACCTTTTATTTAACGAATGGTTATGATCCATTTGAGATTGATTTTAAAAGAAAGAGAGCCTTGAGATTAAAATATAATCAATATCAACTCATCAATGATGTTTTGTTTAGAAAGAATTATGATTATGTTTTGTTAATATGTTTTGGAATTAGTTGAAGTAGAAAAAGTCTTACAAGAACTTCATGATGGGCCAACTGGTGGACATTACAATGGAGATACAATTACTAATAAGATCCTACATCTTGGATATTACTTACCAACTTTACTCAAAGACACTCACATGTATGTAAGATGATGCAAAATTTGTCAAACTTCTTCAGGAAAACAAAAGAAACCATCTATGCCTTTGTAGCCTATCAACATCGAACAAGCTTTCAATAATGGGGGCTCGATATAATAGGTGAGATTGTTGCCCATTCTTCAAAATAACATAAATACATTTTTACTACAACAAATTATTTTACAAAATGGGTAGAGGAAATACCTTTGAAGCTAGCCAATTCTGAGAGAATTACTGAATTCATTGATCAATTTACCATTACTAGGTTTGGTATCCCTCATGCTCTTATTTTTAACAATTCTTCTTATTTTTTGGAAATGGAATGACTGAATTTGTGCTAAAAAGAGGATTTAAGCTTAATTATTCTGGAAATTACTACCATTAGGGAAATGATCTAGTAGAATCCACTAATAAAAGTCTTATCAGAATTATCAAATGAACCATTGACCAAAACCAAAGAAACTGGCATAAGGCTTTGATATTTCCTCTATGGGCGGATAGAATAACTCATAAGACCTTCATAGGCACTTCTCCTTTTCATCTAGTATATTGGAAAAAAGCTATTCTACCGCCTAAGCTAGCTCTTCCTTCATTGGCCCTAGTACAATTCATTGAAGAAAAGCCTTCTTCTGCTTTATATTTAAGATGTCTCAAATCCTTAAATTGGAAGAAGAAAGAAATAAAGACAAATAGGTCCATGCCTACCATGAACAGTTGGTCAAAGATTCATTTTATATAAATTCAGTCAAACATAATAAAAAATTTGAAATTGGATACTTGATTTTGAAATGGGATAAAGTGCATGAGGATAAAGGAAAACATACTAAATTTGAAAAAATCTATCTTGGTCCCTTTGAGAGTTTTGAGAAGATAGGTCCATCAACTTTTATCTTGCAGGATTTGTAAGGGAAGGAAGAAACTCTCCCCGTTAATGGACTTATTCTCAAAAAATATTTTTCTTAAAAAAACACATTTGTTCTCTTGTAAAATATGTAAAAAACTTATATGAAAAATTATGTTTTTAGTTTTATAGTGTTAAGTAGTACACTTTTGAAGTATACATTGGAAGCTTCTCTTCATTATTCAGGTATTAATTTAATCAAGAAATGATTTAGAAAGAAAAACTATAAATTGAAATCTAGTATTGTATCTATTTTAAAACTTTGAAAGTTGATAACCATTTAATTGTGAAATATTTTAGCTTTAAACTCTTAGAAAATATGTTTGTTTGTAAATCGGTTTTGAAAAGTCATTTTTATAAAAGAAAATATTATTATGAAGCATTAACATCTTTAACTTAAATGGTCATCCAAAACTCTTAAGGAGTAATTAAGCCTCCTCATCCATTAATTTTAAATTTTTTAGT
This sequence comes from Pinus taeda, assembly GCA_000404065.3. Lineage (NCBI taxonomy): Eukaryota > Viridiplantae > Streptophyta > Pinopsida > Pinales > Pinaceae > Pinus > Pinus taeda. The sequence goes on along the minus strand of APFE031603873.1, from coordinate 92,284 downwards.
GTAATTCAAAAATATAAAAAAAGTTAAAAGTTAAGAGGTCTCATCATGAATCGACTTATCATGATCATAGGAAACTAATGACATTGACATTATCACTATTGGCAACCACAACAAGATGATGACTTATAGTCACAAGACTATAAGACAAGATGTATCATTACGAGACAACTTGTTCAATCTTATTACAACTTGTGAATGACATTATCATCATCTGGCCACCAAACTAGGCTAATGACTTTTAAGTAAAAAGTTAAGAAAAATTCAAAAATAAAAAATAAAAAGAAAAGAGATTCATTACCTATAAAAAGAATATTATGGCATGAATGGGATATTGGTTCATTTTGGTTAAATGGTAACCCTATCAAGGCTATGAACGTCTGCTAGCAGTAGTGGCTCTACCAAAGACAAAAGATTGTTCTAATCACTAAGATTCTAATACTTTTTACTTTACTTTTTCAACTATTAGTGAATAATTTACACAATTATGGTTTTATCTATAGCAATCTCTTAGAAGATAATGATAAAATAAAGTCATTTCACTTCAAATTTATCTTATCAATTAGATTTCATCAATCCTAAACTTTCTGAAAAAAATAAAAAATAAATAAATAAAATAAATAAAAAATAAAAAATAAAAAATAAAAATAAAAAAAAAAAATAAAAAATAAAAATAAAAAAATAAATTTATTGATAAAGATTAAAACTATTTATTATTACAGAGATTAATTGTTTCGTCCAATGTGTCACCAATTGTTGTAGTAATCAACAACCACCATTATCCTTAGACTTAGAATAAGAAATAATGGGGACCCTTTAAATTTTTAGGAAAACGTCCTTTCTTGTTTTAGTAAAGTAAGACTAGTTTTATATTTTTAGCTTTTAAAGAAAATCTTTTGAATAGGTATATTACTAAAATAAATCCCTTTTGAGGCTTAGGAACCTTTCCTTAGTTTTAAGAAAATAATGTGCAAATCTACGCAATCCCACTAAACTATATTTCCATTAAAAATAACCTTTAAAAACATCACCAAAAGTTTGAAAATGTTGTTTGAATAAATAAGCGGAAATATCATAAATGTTGGTCCCACTGAACTACATGTAAGAACTTATCAGTTTATCAACATTGAAAATTTCATAGTAAGTACCAATACTGATGTCACGGATAGTGAAATGCTGACATCAATATCGTTGATCATAAAGTGCCAATTGTGAAATGTCGATTGCGATATCGCAGTCCATCACTTATTGGTATGGCATTTTGTCAACTAACGAACACCAATATCGTAGTCTATTAACCCCCGTCATTCTGATATCACACGTTCCACATCCCTATTTGTTACCATATTAATGTAATATCAAAAAATTCATGTCGCAAAATCATGTTCATACTGTCTGATGCCAAAATTCCGATAAAGGAAATATCTTATATAATGACAAGTGTCAGTGTCACGTGAAAAAACGTTTGATAATTAAATGGCCACTCTGTGTGATTATAGTTCCTAGGTTTTAAATGATTTGCAATGATTTTGATATAATGTAGAATCATGTTTTCATTAAAACTTGAATTCAATTGATAAGACTCTTTGCATTTTATGAGTTCTTACCGCTCATCCTGGTTTACTTCTTAAATAGGTGAATTTTGATAAACAACAGTTAAAGGAAATGTCAAGGATAATCAAAGCAAGAAGAAAGTTTGTACCTCAGTGCAGAAATTATTGCCTCCTAAATAATTTCATGAGATGGCACCATTGTTTACAGATACTACATGCACTCCAGATGCAGGGTCCTACTCCTGGGAGGTCATATACAAATTGTTTGAGGATGAAAGCCCAAGGTTAATTGAGAAACATAGACTTACTACTGATGCTAGCTCCCCAAATGCATGGAATGATGTAGCTAATTCATTTTTACAAATATTTGTTGCCCATCCTAAAATTCTACCTTATACAGACATGGTAAGATGGGTCAATTATAACCTGGATATTACAAACATAATGTTTATAACTCCCAAAAAAGACAATCATTGAATCATTCAAGGCAAAATATTTAAGGAAAATGCATCATATACCTCCACCACAAAAGAGGTATGATACTCAATTTTTCCAGAAGTTCATGTAGGAGAATCTGAACCCAACAGATATTATCAGGGAATGGAGGAGGGACCCAAAACAAAACAAATGAGAAGACAAGGGTATGTATTCATTAGCCTCTATTGTTGGTCCTTTCTCCCATATTGTTGTTATGATGTCTCATCTCCATGGTTACTCAAATACACATAAATTCTAAGAGGAATGGGTATCACTGATAGAGGTCACTTATGATGGATATATCATGGATTGGGCAAATATTTTTTCCAATAATTTAACTACTCAAATCTGCAATTATAGACATAAGTGAAATGTTATTAAAATAACTTCTACCCCTTTCTTTATTAGTGCCTATATCATGGAAGCTATTTGTTTTTCTTATGATTTTCCATTGATAGGTTGGAAGTGGGCAATTCAATACCCTACCCCTATTTTTCTTTACCTTGATATCCTATGGGAAACCAAGTATCATCCTCTTTTTTTATAAAATATCTCATGAAATTATCCTTCCCATCCATCAAGAGGTCTTTGGTAGCAAAACGCCTAGACTCTTTGTTGAAGCTAATAAGGGCTTAAAGCCATTAGGAAAGTGGTTTGGGAAAGAAACATTTACTTATATTCAAGCTTTTGGTAGCCTTTCACATCCTCATGTTTCTCCCCTTTTTGTTCCAAATAAATTACTGGCCAAATAAATTTCCTACCAAATAGTTGGAAATGGCTTGACTAAAGTGCTCAAGGATGCCAAGAAAACTCTTTGGCCTTCCTTTCCTATTGATTGTGGTACCTATGCCTTAGAAAATGGAAGGCATGCTCAGATTGAAATTGACCAAATTAAAGCTTTTAGTTTTCCAACCATTCCAAGCAGACAATATGATCCCAATGGTGTTGCAAAATATGTCACGATACAAGCTCAAATGAGGCAGTTTTCAAGCGAGTCTGTTGAATTTGATGATTTATTTGAGATGGTTCTAGAATATTCTATGGTTCAAAAGTTAGCAACTGATCACCTAAATCCTGAAGAATTAATTAATTTTAATCAATATTGAGAGTGGAGAATAGCCCATCTACCATAAATTTAGTTAAGAAAGTCTTGATAGAAGCTTGAAGTTTCAAATACATCAGCCTCCTCTTCAAAGAATCCAATTATTTCCTAGGTCTCATCGATATCCACTACAACTATTGAGGAAACAATGAAAATAAAAGAAGAAAATAAGTTGGATGAAGTATGGGAGGAATTTAATCGAGTTTTATCTATTGAAGAAACTCAGGATGTAAATACAACAGTCAACAAAGAAATAGAGAAAGTCTCAGAAACTGAAGTGACAACCTCGTTCAGTGTTGATGTTCCCAAAAATACTACTGTTCCTGAGACTCCTAAAAAAAATAATGTTGAAGAGGCTATCGATAAAACTATTGTTGCTGAGGATATGGAAATTATGCTAACATTTCCCATATCAGAAATAGTTCTAAATATTGAAGAGATTCCTCCTCCTTTTGTATTCTACAGTCCAAAGCATAAAGTAGTAATGAGTAGGTCAAGAAAGAAGAGAAATCTAGAACAATCGCAAGCATCTGTTTTAGATGAGACTCCATTTCAAGTTCTCTAGAAAGGATCACAAACAACTCTTAATGAATAATTAAATAGGCTTTTGCAGCTTGCAGGAGCTTATTCCAGTGCTACTATTGAAAAAGCATTGAAAATACAACTGCTAATGAAGGAAAAAGACTAGAGGATTATTCAATTAGAGTAAGATTTCCAAAATGAAAGACAAGTGATTTAGAAATAAGGGAAAGCAAAAATTTCCAAGTTACAGAAAAGTTTTGATAACTTAAAATTACAGTTTGAATTTGAAATCAAAGACAAAGATGCATTGGTACAACAACTACAACAAAATGTTAACTAGTTGAAGGATAGTCCACAAATAAATCAAGTCCAAAATGAAGTAGGAGAACCAGATACACTCCTCACTATCAAACAGGTTTTCTTTTGTGACAAATTAACTTTAATTCATGATTTGTGTAAAACTAGTGATTCTCTAGTTAACCAGTTGTCCAATATGCAGACATTTTATGAAGAAGTTGAAGAGATAATATATGAGCATATAGATTGGCAATATAGTGCTGAAGGAAGATCAATTGATCTTCCTTGAATCAAGGAATCTCAAAAGGTTACAATTTTTTGTGACTAGGACATGAAAATGAAACAAGAATATATGGATATTATCAGAGCAAGAAATATTGCTTCAAACTTCACCAAATATATCATCGATACCTAATGGCATGCCAATCTAATAGATGAATTCCCAAAGGACACTTTTCCAGATGTTAATACTCTGAAGCAGTCATGGCAAGAAACGTCCAACAAAAATTTCAACGATGTCCAAAGTTTATCGAAAGTGAAGCTTGAAGCATACTGGAATTTCTTAGTGAAACCACGTAGTTAGTGGCTAGTGCTAAAGTGTCTCTCTAATGAAATAACTCAATTCCTTCCAACACTCAATGATGTAGTATTCACGGGAAAAATGCGCATGCATCCAATTCATCCCTCCCAACTGAATCCAATGATGGATATATGTGGACTCGGAGAACGAATGAAGAATCAACTTGGAGCACAATCATGAATTTCTTGTTGCAATAAAATGCTATCTTTAGCTTTGGTTTATTTTTAGCTTAAGTTATTAATTTTTTTTTTGAAAAATTTTATTTTGTTTACTATTTTTCTAATATTGATAGGTTATTTAAACCCCTTTCATGCATTTAGAAATGAGTTCTGAATTTTTTAAAGATAACTTTGAACTTGCATTATTGTTTAAATCCAAAGTTATATTTTTGAGAAGTAGAACATGAAGTTATATTTTTATGAGGAGAGTAATGATGTATCGGGTACTACTATTTTTATATTACTGCTATGTTTCATTGAAATGGATAGTGAATTTCTTACAAGTTGTTTCATTATATAAATTCTTTGAAACTAGGCATACATTATCAATATTAATGTGTAGGACTGTATCATTTTTGATTGTATATGAGATGATGAATTCTTATATGTGATTAAGTTTTACTTAGCTAAATTAATTTATTTTTTCTTATTATTTTTCCTTTCATAAAGTGTTTAATGATCTATATTGTTGCATGCTTTGTGAAATATTTCTATGAATCACATATAAAGAGATATTATTCCTGGGAAATAAGTAAGATAAGTTTTACCTAGTAATTTCATCTCTAGATTTTAAATCACTCTGTTAGTATCATTGTGTTTATATTATTCTATTATATCTCTTTAAACAAGAAGCTGGTCCCTTTATCCCCACTTGGACCCACCATTTTCAAAGGAAAATGAGCTTCCTTAAGTTCTCGACCAGGTGGTATTCCTCGATGTTGAGGAAAATATTTTCTAGCCTTAAACACCTTCCTGGTGGATTCCTCCTTGAGTGGGATCAATGAGATGGAAGTTTCCTCTAGAGCCATGACTATATCAATGTCATTTCTCCATTTGATAAAGACAAAACAATGGTATTTTTTAGATGTGAAATTGTGAGTTCCTTTATATTATTACTTAGTTCCATCAAATCTTGGTTCATCTTCAAGTATTTACACCAATAAGTCTACCAATTCTTCATGTTTAATGAGAGCCTTTTAGGGAAATCAATGTGTTAGTAATCACTAAGTTGTGTTTAACTTCAGTGTATACTTTGCAACACAACATTTTTAAGACGATCTTTGCATAAATGAAAATCAAGATATAGTGATTGGAAACTTTTGAGTGCATATGCATACGTACAATGTGATGACATAAACAAAATCATAACCAATAGATAAGGGACTTAGAAACCTCAATAATCTATGGGTAGCCTAGGCACTGTAAGCTTATATCAAGACTATTAAGAAATATTTTTTGTATGTGTTATAGCAAAGGTGTCATAATTTCAAAAAGAGACTTACATTTTTCATGAACTTGCACCTTTACTAATAACCTTTAGTTTTTCCATATTAAAAATAAACTCCACAATAAGTAAACCTTTTGAGAGTTAAGATAAACAAGAGGAATAACTGTGATGCAGCATAGTCCCAACCTCTACCACTAATTAATTGATTAAGGAAAAATTTATTGTGAATTTCATAATTAGTGTGGGCTCCACATTTCATCCTTATTAATTTTTTTTTTTTTCATTTGCAATATGTTGTTATTTTGTCCTCCACACACACACAACGAAAGCCACCTTCACACATCTTCAGCTTCTGCATAACTTCCTCCACACAACTATTCATTTTGTTGTTTATTAATTATTAAGTACATTTCTCATCCTTATTTGATAATGATTTTCACATTTGCAACATGTCTTTATTGTTGCCTTTGCACAAATTCACACATATTCTTCCTCTTCCACACAATTAGTAATTGTTTTTAGTCTTGTTCAAATTACTATATGTTTTAGTTAAAACAAAAAAATGAAACTATTTATTGCTAAAAGATAACACCTCGTTAAAAACAAATAGAATTAGAGTTCTACATTACTAACCTAATAACAATAATTTGTAATAAAATGTGGAAGAAACTCATTATGCAAAGGTAGAGAGCATCTGCACTTCTCCATGCAATGAGACATCATTTGTAATTACCTTACAAAACAAGTTCCAAATAACTGTAATCATGATAATCAACTAAGAAACTGCTAACTGCTAACCAAAAATAGGCAAAGGTGAATCATTAATGTGGTTTTTGCATTTCATTTTTATTATTCAACATTTGTAATATTTTGTTATTACCACCTCCACAAATGCACAACGAAAGACATATTAACACACCTTATTTCGGTTCTACAAATCTTCATCTGCACAACTAGTCATTTTGTCGTTTATTCGTTATTAAGTCAACATTTCATCCTTGTTCACAAATTCTTTTCACACTTGCAATATGTCATTATTACTTCCTCCACATTCGCACAATGAAAGCCAATTCCACACATCTTCTTCCGCTTCGATGCAACTTCTTCCACTAGCTACTTGTTTTGTCATTTATTCATTATGAACTGCTAATCTTTTTTCCTCTTGTTCATAATTATTATTTGTTTCAATTAAAATAAAATAAAATGAATCTATTTACTATTAAAACATAAAATCTTGTTAAGAACAGATACAATTAAATTTTTGCATTACAAAACTAACAATAATTCGTAATACAATGCAGAAGAAACTCATTGTGCGAAAGTGCAGAGCATCTACACTTATCTGCACAATGATCCATCATATGTATTTACCTTATAAAACAAGTTCGAACTAACTATAGCCATCATATTAAATCCATTTGTGTGCAAAAATATTTAACACAGAACCACCTCTGCACAAATTCATCCACACAACTACTTTTGACTCAACAACACCCTTCTATTAGTCATTGATATTTGAAACTAATATTTATAAATATGGTTCATTCGTTGCTAAATAAACATTGGACAAAGTATTTTTTCTCTACACATGCTACTTGCAAATAACATAGTCCATTTTTTGCAAAAATCTCTTAAGCTTTATTGTATGCACTTATGCACTCCGCAAATATATTAATAATAAAATAAACACTTCTCTTGTGTACAATCTACTAATATCAAAATACATTACAATTAAAATATCCCTTTGCACTTTCCCCATTCTGCACATGCATTTTTTCTTCACATAGCCTTCACACATACACAACAACCTATGCAAAAATTCATCCGCACAACTACTTCTCCGCTAAATAATGCCCTCATTCATTAACATTCGAAACTATTATTAATTAATGATAATACATTGTGAAATACATCCCTAAATAGTAATTAAAAAATGGATTTGTATAGTTATATTTTAATAACTCTGCACAAAAAATTATCATAAGATCCCCACATCACAATCACCTTTGTACAAGTTCATCTGCAAAACTACTTCCTCACTCAATAACTCCCTTTGATCAGTTGCACAACTCCTTGCACACAACTATTATGTGGTTGCGAAAAATGTTCCTAGATAATAGTTAGAAAGGAGATTTGTATATTTATTATTTTAATAAACCTTTCACAAAGCATTTCACTCATTCGTTTAACCACACAACACTTTTTATTCACATGTTCTACACAAATATCTTTCACTAATGCTTATTCTCGAATGAATACAATGGTATACTGGCCATGGGAGACAACGATTGCTATAGAAGCATATTACTGCATGTAATTATGATTACACTTTTTCAGATGGATGAAATACAAGCGAGTTAAATTTTGGCTTTTAGATATCTAAGAATACTCTTTTCTATTGAGAGATGACTCTGTTTGAGCTGTTTGAAATTTTGTAACAATATTGTAGGTTTTAACCCTATACATAAATTACCTGCAAATGAATTCTTAAAAGCATAAAAATATTCAATGGAAAGAACATACAAAAGACATACACAGATTTTCTCCTAGAACCCAAAACCGAGAAAACTTGATTGGTTTTTCATTATATTCCTTTCAATGTTACAATACATTATATACATGTTTAAGAATTTATAAACCCCAATCCATTAATCCTTAATTAGAACATAACTATAGTTCCCTTGACTAGATTTATAAAATACCATTGGAAAAACCATCATGCCTAAAAACCATGCAAAACTTCCATGTGCAAAACCATGGGTGATTCCACCCACCAGCCTTGGGTCTACTCCCCATCCTTGGGTCTGACCAACGATTATTGGTTCTGCATAAAAAAAAAAAAAAAAATTCTCCAGGATATCATGGAAGGAATATAACACATACCTAACATTCTCCCATGTGTTATTTTCTTTCCACACAAGGGGGCACAGGAGTGCATAGTCATTGGTCAATACTACAATGTCAATTATTTATCTACACCAAGAAAACTTCTTTATGTGAATATAATTTCTCAATGCATCTGCAACATTCTACAAAGTGTCCACCTTTACCAACAACACCTTTTTACCTTCCACCATATCCCTCACAAAGTGATACTAAACATCAATGTTATTTTCCTTCGAATGATATGTAAGGATCTTTGCCACGAATACTATAATTTGGATATCATAGTCTATTTTTAAAGATTCCTATACCAACCCCATCTTGAAAAAAAACTCTATAACAAAACTTCTTCCTTTCTTACATGAGTGGCTACCATGTTTTCAACCACTGTAGTTGAAAGTGCCACTACAAATTGTCGCTTTCTCATCCAATTGACTGCTCCTCCAAATAGGTTAAATACATACCCACTTGTAGATCTTCTCAAATCTGGATCTTCGGCCCATTCTACATCAATAAAGCCACATATGTCCAAAAATATATCCAATATTTGTCTTCCTTGGTAACACAAACCATAAATACTAGTGCCACACAAATACCTAAAAATCCCACTTCACTATAGTCCAATGCTCCTTCCTTATTTTTGGCGTAAACTTGCTCAATACACCCACCACATGTGAAATGTTTAGTATAGTACAAACCATTGCATACATGAAGCTACCAACTACACTCACATATGAAACATAGGATATGTCCTATTCATCTTTCTGTGTTTTGGAAAATGATTTAGCATATAACGTTACACCTACACGAATAAGAGCCTTCACTGATTTGCTATCTTGCATATTAAAAATCTATAATATTGTCTCAACAAACATTCCTTGTTTTAACCAAATCTTCCTCTTGCCTTATCTTCTTCAATTTCTGTGCCCAAAATATAGTTTATAGCACCAAGATCCTTCATGTTGAATTTAGAGGACAATTAGATCTTCAAATCTTGGATAATTTTTATTTTATTTCCAATTAGCAACATATTGTCCACATACAAGATGAAATAAATAACATTGTCATCAATTAATTTAAAATACAAATGGTGATCTTCTTTGCTCCTTGTGAAGCTAAGTCCCCATATATATGTATTAAATTTTTTATAACACACCCATGGTGACTAATTTAACCCATACAAAGACTTTTTTAACTTACATAACAATTCTTTCTTTCCCTTCATGTCAAAGGTTTTCATTTGCTTCATGTAGATATATTCTTCTATATCCCTATGAAGAAATGTTGTTTTCACATACATCTATTCTGCCTCAAAATCAAAAGAAACAACAACAGATAAAATTAACCTAATAGAAAGATATCACCAAAATAAATTCTCGGCACTTGGGAATAACATTTTTCTACCAACTAATATTTTCATTTCTCCACCTTGCCTTTTGCATTCATATTCTTCTTTATAAATGCCCATTTTTTGCCAATGGGCTTCCTTCCAGCCTAAAACTCCACTAGATCCCAAGCCTCATTTTTTCCCAAGGATGTCATTTTTTCAACCATGAATTTTTTCTACCTTTTTCCATCCTTTGAATCCATTTTGTCCTTGATAGTTGTGGGATCACCATCAATGATAGAAAAATAAAAAAATGAATATGAAGTGGATGGACTATACCTTTATTGTTTCCTTCTCTCAAACTGATCTCCTCAAAATTGGAGTGTGTGGTTTCTCTTCTTCTAATTCCATTTCTTCTATAGAGTCTGATTCTTCTTCCTTTAGTTCAAGCTCTATATTTCTGGTTCCTTTTCGTTTGGTTGGACTTCATTTTTAATAACATCTTTCACTTCTTTAAACAATGCATCTCATTTGTTTATGGTCTAGAGGTTGTCAAGTATAAGATGCTACTTATCATATATATATATATATATATATATATATATATATATATATATATATATATTCTAATCCACCTCCAGTGATTCATTATTCTTGTCGAGTTTGCAACTTGTAACCATTGAAGTGCTTACCAAAGAGCATTCTTCCATACTAAATTTCTTCATAACTTCCTTGATTTACTTGCTTTGTGACATAAAAATTCCTTTTGAAGATTGTGCAATCTGCAAACCAAGTAACATTAGAGAAATTTTGAGGTTTAAAATGGGCCTACTAAGGAATATTATAAAATAATAATGGAAATAATAAAATAATATTACATTACATCATTAGATTTTAGAGGGAAAAAGAGAAAAAACTACTTTTTCAACTTGTATTTTCAACTTATCTCCCTACACGTTTACTTAAATTTCATGTGGGAGGACTTGTTGGATGCAGAATTCAATTATATATCTAAGGAGAATCCATGTTGCATACTTTTCATGGTCCATGGTGCATGAAAAATGATAAATACATGAAATTAACATGATTGCAATCAAATTTTTCTATGTATTTCTCATTTTTTTGTAGCGAGTCCATCAAAAGTATGCAACATGGGTATTGCTTGGACAGGGAATTAAATTTCACATCCAATGAGTGATGTTGCTTTAAATTTGAGTAATACCTTGTGGAGATAAGTTGAAAATACAATTTCAAAAAGTAGTTATTTTCTTTTTTTCTTTTTTAATATTTTTACCTTTTTACTCCAAAAATGGTGATTCATCCCCCATGGTTGACATAATTATCTTGAATTGTATTGGTTCTTAAAAAGTTGATTTTGGTTGTAAATTTTTGTTTTGAGGCCCATTTATTACCTCAAAATTTCTCGAAGGATAAGAACTCTCTCCAAGCATAGACATCTTAAATTGGCCTCCATATTAGGTACACACTAACAAGTTAGATGATTTGAATTGCTAGAAAAATACTATCATCAATATCGACAACCTTTACTAAACCATTTCAATCATTATATTTCACATTCAAATCACTATCAACTTCACTTCTTTTAAAACAACACTTCAATAAATAATTATCCAACTTGGAGTATTGAGCCCTTGGGGCTTGTTTAAGATGATACAAGGAATTCTTCAACTTGCAAACATAATCAGGTTTCTTTGATAGGTGAAAACCATCAGGCTACTCATTGTAGACTTCTTCTTGAAGTTCTACATTTAAAATGGAAGATTTAACATCGATTTTATATATCTTATATTTCTTAAAACAATTAAAATCTAAGAACATTTGAATTGCTTATAATCATGCAATAGGAGAAAAAACATCATCAAAATCTAATCCTTCAATTTGTGTATAGCCCTTGCAATCTAACCTTTCTTTGTTTCTTACAACTTCACCATTTTCATTCCATTTGTTCCAGAAGGCCCATTTTCTGCCAATAATGTTCTTATCTACTGGTTTTGAAACAAGCTCCTAAGTATGTTATTTCTTGATTTCATCAAGCTCTTCGTTCATGGATTTTGACCAATTGTCACCTTTGATGGCCTAAGAAAAATACTTTGGTTCCATTATAGAGAATAGAGTTACATTGACTTGAATATGGGGATTTATTTGTCTTCTTCTTCTCAGAACACCTGTATTCAAGTCACCAAAAATTTGGTCAACTAGGTGGTGTTTTTGCACATAAGTTGTAGGATATTTGGATTTTGGACTGAAGGTTTCTTCAATGTCTTCATCTATAAATGCCTCATCATTGTCCTCATAATGGCTGATTTGATCTTTAGTACTTATAGTTGCTAATGGTTTTTATTCAAACCGAATGTGCTCATCAACTTTAACATCAATGCAACCAGTTATTTTTCTTGTATTCATATTGCAAAATTTGTAGCCATTTCTATTTTTAGCGTATCCAAGAAAAATACCTTCATCAACTCTTGCATCAAACTTACCAAGATTTTTATCATTCTTATTGATATAACACTTTCTTCCAAATACTATGAAATTCTTAAGTATAAAAAGTCTTCCATGCCAAAGCTCATATGGATTTTTATCACTATGTTGTAACATTCAACAACCCCCATTTTAAAATATTATAATTTTCCTATGAAAAATTTTATATTAAAATATGAACCCTTTAGTTTTAAAAGGCCTTTGATTTTATTTCTTTAAAAACAACAAATTAAAAAAATAGAAAATAAACAAAAAAAATGTTAATAAAATCCCATAACCAAAGTTTAATACTTAGGATTTTCAACTAAAACCCAAGTATTAAACCTTGATTGTATAAAAACCAAATTTCCAAAGAGCCCTTGACACCAAGACTTATACTTAGGCTTTAAAAGTCCTTAAGTATTAAACAATATGGGTTATTAAAAACATTAAAAAATCAAAATGAATTGGTGTTTTTAATTCCTAAAGGTCAAATTCTTTATAAACTCTGACTCATCCAAAATCCTGCATCGTAAATAAACATAAAGCAAATAACCCTCTACTAATTCCATTTTCATTTTGAAATAAGCATCGGAATCGATGGCCAAGTAAATGTAATCCTATAAATACCCCACGTCCACAGATCACAATAATCACAAACTTAAGTCTCTACCTTAACCCGATTTCGATTTGATAAGACCAGACCCAACTGGGTCATGAACTTCACTTTAAAATGATATCGCATCTGGGACATCACAAAGCCCGTAGCCCAAGTCTTGTGGCCCATCCCTTCCCAATTTCAATATTCAATATAGACAGATCTGATGGGATTATATACTGCAGTCCATAAATTCCCCCGCATCCATGACTATCGCAAGACCCAAAGGCTTCAGATCAAACCTTGTTCCACACCATAGATTGCAATATACGATATAAGCCCTGAACCCAATAGGATTATACATGAAAATTCATAAATTCCCCCACTTCTGCGGCTATAAAAAATACCAAAGGATCATGCCTCCTACCTCTTACATCATGCCAATTGAGATTGCAATATGATCCACGTCATCTACCACTTCACCCATCACGTCACCATTATGTCATCCTGTAGATTGAAAAGCCCAAATATTTCGGAATCAATAACCATCCCCCTTTCCATTATTTCTATACCAATATCGCAATCACAAGTTTTTACGGAACTTAACCCATTCCTCCTCTGTCCATTCTGATTGCTATTTGGTCTTGATTATGCCTATATATTTTGGATTTTCATATATCTATAGGGATTCTCCTTGCTTGAAATATGATGATAATTCATCCCTTCTTGGTCTCCAACCAATTGCAATTATTCTGGGTTTTGCCCGCAATTCTCTAGTGATTGCGTTTTGGAATTTTCTTAAAATGCTCCCATTTTTTTATTAGAATTTCCGGGTTGCAAAACTGATTGCGATTTAATCAGAAAGGTATGCTTGTTTATTTGATTTTAAATGAGAAATAATAGTATTGATTTATTACATACCTATCCACGAGTTATCTGTTGAGGTACAAACAAAACTCAACAGCAAGGAGGAGAAAATTGTGCAGAGAAAGAAGCACATCAGTTCCACAGAATTTGTAGAAAGCGAGGATATTTAGATTGAAAGTCAGGGATAATAAGCTAGAAATGGAAAATTGTTTTTATTTTTCATGATTCAAGAAACGTCACTTACATTTTTTCAGTGTTGTGCGCAGACTTGCTAATTTTAAACAATTTGTATTATTATTTAAGCAGACATAATGGATTGATTTAAGGGTCCAGAATTTGACAAATAAATCCTAAGGAAGAATTTTCATTTTTGTATTTCTTCTTGAATATTTGTTTGAATAAAATTTTTGGATAGTGGCCTCTTTTATTTTTGGAAAAAGCTTGAGTGTTGTTGCATTCCTGTATTAAATTAAAGCATTGGAGCAAAGGAGAAAGGGCCGAGATTACTAATTTATTGAAATAAATCATTTTTGGATATAGGTATTTCTATCAGTATTTTAAAATGATTATTTTTTCTTTTATCATTTGCAGTTTCTCTCTGTTTTATGTTATATGACTTTATGTAAAACATCATTAGCATAAATTCATTTCTGAATATGTTTAAACGTTGCAATATTTTAATGACATGTATCAAAGATATTTAATGATATGTTGACTGTGATATACACTTGTCATATTTCTTTAAATAAAGTTCTTAATTAAAAGAATTAATTTAAATTGTTCTTCAATTCTAAAGTAAATGATTAATTTCTTACTCATCTACTAAGTAAAATTATTCTATATCACAATCAAACTATTAAACCAGGGTAATAAATAGATTATTTTCATATATTTTATCTTTTGGTTATAAATCATTCCAAAATCCATTTTTCAATCCCATTATAAGCATTTCATATTCATTTTATTACTTCTCATTGGGAAATTGGTCCCGTTATTTCTAGTTGGAGCTACTACCCCAAACGAAAAAGGAATTGTTTAAGGTCTGGATCAGGTGGTTATCCCCCATATTGGTGAAGCAAATTTCAAGGCATCAACATTTTGGTGCTAGAAGGAGGGCCGCAACTATGAATGGAAAAGAAAATCAACCTAAAATAACAAGCCATTCCAAGGGTCACCCTCCCTCATGATCACCTCCAACTTCTCGATTAGAACTTGAGTAGTCACTCCCAAAATCTCCTAGAACATTACATGATTCATCTTCTTCACATCACGAATCAGAGGTTGAAACTTTAATTGAAAAACTAGAAAGTATTCTATCTCTGATAAAAAACTTCAATGGTCAGAAACATCTGAAGGTAGTGTATCTTCATCTTTTCAAACCACTCAGATTCTAACTTGTTCTCAAGTTGAGAAGCTTGGACTTCCTCCATTTGAATTTCCTCTTCCTACTTTTCGAAAGAAAACTAAGAAATTTGAGTCACAACCATCAATTAGCGAGATTTTGTCAAATTCCCCTCCACAAACACTTCATTCTCTCTATTCGTTCCCACTTCTTCTTATCAAAGTACTGGGGCCAGCACTCAACCCGCCTCTACTTCCACTTAAACTCTCACTCAAAATCCCCTTCAAACTCCAATAATGGTAAGGAAACAACCAGCTAGACCATGGGCTAAACTCGGTGATGTCCAAATGCCAACACCTCTCCATGCTTTACCTAAATCTCCTAAAATATGGCTACCAAAATTAAATCTCGATAATGGATTACCTACTGAGGAACATCTCTATAACTATATGTTAGTTGTCAATCTTAACGGAGTATCAAAAGAAGATTGTGTAGTAAGATTATTTCCCTACACTCTTCAAGGATCAATTTGATCCTAGTACTTTTCATTGCCAGTCAGATCCATTACTACCTACGATATATTTGAAGAACAATTCTTAACCAAGTTTGGTTATGATCGCACTACTACCACTTTTCTTAATGATCTCTCCAATATTAAAGCAAGTCCTAGTGAAAAAATCAAGGATTTTAATTCTAGATTTAATAAACTCTTAAATAAAATCCTATATACATCTAAACTTGGTGTTGATGTGTAGAATGAGTGGTATGTATCTTCCATACCTTCAGATATCACAATTTTTGTCGATAGGGCTAATAAAACGACTCCAATTGAAAACATGAAAGAAGCATTAGCAATTGAGAAAATAATACTTGCTTTAGAAAATACAACTGCATCGGATGAAATAAAATCCAAAAAGGTGTCATTTAAGGATGAACTGAAAAAGAAAACTCCTAAATATCCCTCTGATCTTGAAGGATTACAAAAAGTATTAAAAAATATGCATAACGAAATAGTAGAGATTAAAAAACAAGTATGTGCATCTTCTTCCAAGAAACCATTTAGACCATTCAAAATAAATCAACCAACCAATCCTCAGCCTCCAAACACCATATCAAATGTTGAAACTGATGATGAGGATGAGGATGAAGAAACCTTTTTTGGTGACAAATTCCAAGATGAACAAACTATTGAATTAAAAGGAATATGGGTTTCCATTCCTCCTAAATTTGATAGTGAAAATGAACATGAAGCATTACATGTTAGCACAATAAGTAAAGGTCCAGCTCATCCTATACAACCAATTCAAAAATAGAAACCTTTAACTCCTGTTGCTAAAGATAAAGTTGGTAATAAAAAATCCACTTCCACATATACAAGGGATTCCCTCTTCATCTAATTCTCCATCTCCACCCAAAACCTTAGTAGTGTTAGATAATATTGAGTATGACATACTAGAGGACATGAAAAAAGTAAAAGAAAATATCACCCTCTATGAACTCATTAAACTCAAACAACAGCAGGAGCTTTTATTGAAAGAATTGAATGCAGTTAGTCTACTTCTCCTTTCCCTGCTGCTGTAATATCCAAGGCTACAAATGAAATGGGTAAACCTCCTGTTAATTCATTGTTTGATTCCTCTAAGGCTATTTTGATAAGTGACATGCCTAATTCACATACCCCTCCTTTCATGTTGATTTTTGATATATTCAATAAAAATGTACATAACTTCTTGGTAGAATTAGGAGATTCTTCGAACATTATGCCATATTTATTTTGTTTAAAATTGAACATGTCTCCTCAAAAATCTGCAGTTCATATTGTGCAACTTGATAAGACAATTTCGAAGTCATAGGAGAAATGAATTTAGTCCTCATTCGATTATCTTCAAATCCTAAAGTTTTTCAAATAATTGATATACTCGTTTTTGACATTCCAAATTTCTATGGTTTGATTCTTAGTAGGGATTAGTGAGAAAAACTACATGGTTATTTTTCCACTGATTGGTCTCACTTATGGCTTCCTTACAATGGTAAGCCAAATAAAATTAAAATCAACCGAGAAAAATACATGAAAAAATTGGTAAAAAAATTTGAGGGTGAAAATGAGGTAGTAGTGTTTAATGATAACATCCGTGGAAATTACTCTACTGAATCATTTTTTGGGAATTTGAACGCACAAATGTCACATTTTCTAAATGTTCAGTGATTTCCCAAATTGAATATTTTTCACAAACAGATTCTTCTAGATGTGTAAATATGTTAGAAAAAACAATAGTTAACTATTTGTTTTGGAAATTGTATTTCAATGGATCAAAGTCAAGTGATGGTACAATAGAAAGTTGCATATTGATTAGTCCTGAAGGTCAGAATACAGTGCTAACTTGCAGGTTAAAATTTTAATGCACAAACAATATTGTAGAATAAGAAGCATTCATCCAAGGTATGTACAAAGAAATAGGCCTTAATGTTAAATGCGTTCAAGTTTTTGGAGATTCAGAAATTGTAATTAAACAAGTAAGAAAAATTATGCATTGCATTTATGGACAGATGAAGCATTATCAGTCTTTAGTTCAGTCTCTCACTTCACACTTTAGCTTTTAACATTTCTTCTATTCCTAGGATTCAAAATGATAGTGTTGACCTTCTCACTAATGTTGCATCAAAACTAATTCCATCAGAAGATTACAACCCAGATATATTTTATATAGAGTTAATGTTTATACCATCCATGCCTGATAATATCACCAATTGGTGGATATTCGATGATGATGAAGACATCCTAAACTTCTTAAATTCAGAAAAATCATATGATAACGAAATAATTTGTGAAGACAAACACGAAAATCAATTAAAAAAGAAAATCAATGATAATCCAATACCAAAATCTGTAGTTAAACTTGAGGATCTTTATTTTTTAAAAGACAGATTCAAAAAGGTTGCTAATTCAAAACTTCAAAATTTGAATTTAAGATTTGAATTAATAAACCTTGGGAGAGATCTTAAACCTCAAAACCTTAACTTAGGACTTCGTCCCTCATCTGACGAAAGATTATCCTTCATCCATTTGTTAAAGAAATATAAGGATATATTTTCTTGGAGCTACGAAGATCTCAAAACATTTGACACTTCCATCATTCAACACACAATTCTAATGGCATCTAATGATAAACATGTCCAACAAAAATTACGGGAAATTCACCCAAACCTAGAGAGTCAAATCAAAACAGAATTGAATAAAATCCTTAAGGGAAAAATCATTTTTCCTGTTGGGAATTCAAAGTAGGTCTCCAACTTAGTTCCTGTTAGGAAGAAGAACGGTGATATCTGAATTTGTATAGATTTTAAAAGCCTCAATAAGGCAAGTCAAAAGGATAATTTCCCATTGCCTACTATGGAACAAATTTTGCAATTAGTTGCAGGTTTAGAACTTATGTCTTTCCTTGATGGGTTTTCAGGATACAATCAAACCATGGTCCACCCAGATATACATTAAAAGACTACTTTCATAACCAAATGGGGAACTTATGCCTACCAAAAGATGTCATTCGAGTCAAAGGTTTGTTAAAAAAAATAGTTTTTGTTTACTTAGATGACATTACTGTTTATTCTAAGAAAATAAATGAGCATTTACATTTCTTAAAAAAAATCTTTGAATGATGTAGAAAATATGGGATTTCATTAAATCCAAAACAATATTTCTTTGCTCATAGTGAAGGAAAACTTTTAGGATTCATTGTATCCAAAGATGGAATTTGTATTGACCCTGCTAGAATAAAAGAAATTTCAGAAATTCCTCTTCTGCATAATAAAATGTCCATGCAATCTTTTTTCGGACAGACCAATTTTGTCAAAATATTTGTCCTTGATTTTTTACAAATTATTCTACCATTACAATAAATGATCAAGAGAAAATCAACCTTTAAGTGGGGTCATAATGAAATACAAGATTTCGAATCAATCAAAAAAGAAATCATTAAGTCTCCCTCCCTAAGTACTCTGAATTTCTCTTATCATTTCATCTTGCATACTTTCACTTCTTCAACATCTTATGTTGTTGTCTTAACACAAATTAACGATCAAAAAATTGAAGCACCTATCTCTTTTTTCAGTTCAAATCTTAGAGGTGTTGAATTGGATTACTCAGAGTTAGAGAAACAAGCATTTGTTTTTTTATAAATCTATAAAGAATTTTAGACCTTTTTAATTAAAGACACATACAAAAGTAATAGTCCCATTCATAGCAGTGAGAAAATGACTTATGTAGAAAGAATTAGGAGAAAAGAGAGAAACTTGGGTTACAACTCTACAGGAATATGATATCGAAATGAAATCATCCAAAGTTGTCATAGGAAAAGGTTTTTGTAGATTTCTTAGAGGAGCATCCAACATACCAGTTGATCAGGACATAGGTAACAATGAACATGCATATGAGGTAAGCCTTATTGATACTGAGTCCTAATACGCTGACCTAATTTTTATTTAAAAAATGGATATTCTCTTCCATAACTCAATCATAAAAGAAAAAGAGTTTTAAGATTGAAATAAAATCAATATGATATTGTTGATAATGTATTATTTAGAAGAAACTATGATTATGTTTTGTTAACATGTCTTGAAAAATATGAAGCCCAAAAGGTTTTAGAGGAACTTCACGATGGACTAGTAGGATACACTACCGCACATAAAATCCTACATGTAAGATACTATAGGCCAACTCTCTTTAAAGGTACTCATGCATATGTAATAAAATGCAAAACATGCCAAACTACATCTGGAAGACAACGAAAACCAGCCTTGCCTTTGCAAACAGTCAACATCGAACATCCTTTTGAACAAAGGGGACTTTATATGATAGGTGAGATTGTTCCACACTCTTCTAAACAACACAAGTATCTTTTGACTGCTACAAACTATTTCACTAAGTGGGTGGAAGCAATTCTGTTAAAGGATCCAATTCTGACACTTTTACTGAGTTTATTGATCAATTTATGATTACAAGATTTGGTTTACCTTTTTCACTTACATTTGATAATGCATCTTACTTTTCAGGTATTAGTATGATTGAGTTTACACTTAAGAGAGGTTTTGAACTAAAATATTCCGCTAATTACTATCCCTAGGGAAATGGTTTAGCATAATCCACAAATAAAAACCTCCTAAGAATAATAAAAAAAACTATTGACCAAAATCAACGTAATTGGCATAAATCTTTAATATTTTCTCTATGGGTTGATAGGATAACTCAGAAGGCCTCTATAGGTACTTCTCCATTTAACCTAGTGTATGGGAATGAAGTCATCATTCCATCACATTTGGCTCTTCCCTCACTAGCCCTAGTTCAATTCATTGATGAAACACCTACTTCTTCTTTACAATTAGGACATTCCCAAATCCTAAAACTAGAAGAAGAAAGGGAGAATGCAAAAATCACACATGCCAAACATTAACAAATAGTGAAAGCTTCTTTTAATGCAAGCTCAGTTGCACAAAAATCCTTCCAAATTGGAGACCTACTTCTCAAGTGGGACAAAGCACACGAAGAAAAAGGGAAACATATGAAATTTTAGAAATTGTGGCTTGGTCCATTCCATATTTTTGAAGAGATAGCCCATCTACATTCATACTACAAGATTTATCTCGTAAGAGAGATTCTCTTCCTGTTAATGGGCTCATCTTCAAAAAAGTATTTTCTTAATTTTTTTAACTAATACATACATACATACATACATACATACA